>CAEGAG010244908.1:0-58395 GCA_903067065.1 Brachyrhaphis terrabensis | reverse complement strand
CGTTACATTAAACTTGCGTCTTCCTCTACACATATATTCCCCCTGTCTCACTCTTACCTTTTCTGCTCGAGCGCCCCCTGGCGGCCATTAGAAAAATGCATAAATAAGCCGCATCTTTGTATAAGCCGCAGGGCTGAAAGCTTGTGACAAAAGTCGCGGCTTATAGTCCGGAAATTATGGTATGTAGTTAAACAAACTTACAAAAGTAATAAAAATAAAATGATCATTTTAAAAGCAATGTTAGAGAAATGATTGCATCCTTAACTTTTATGTTCCTGTTTATCTTCTTAAAGCGATCACTGCAGATAATTTCTGCAGACATTTCATCTGAAGTAAAAACTGCGTTTTATGCAGAAGCCATGATGTTTGGTGAAAATCCGACGTTCTTCTGGGTTAAATCGATTTTCCTGGAGGCGACACCACATGAGCAGAGACAAACCCGGGAACAAAACTCCCTCTGTTTGTCTGGAAACTTTAAAAATAACCATCTTTGATGTGCAGCTTGGAGTTGTAATTGCGCCGCGGCTTCTCGACTTCAAGCGGCTCCTGAATGGCACATTATGAAAACTGGAGCTTCATTTATCGTCTTATCAACGCTGAGAAGTCTGGAGCTGCTGCAGGTCACGGCTGGCTGCTCTTAGATAAGGTCAACTACCTGAACAAACACTGAAGGTTTCTCTGCTGGAAACGTTCATGAGAGATAATATACAGAGCCACAAATAATTCAGCTTTTTAAACAAGAACATTAAAAAAACAAGACTTAAAAGAAACACACAGAAGATATGGTTATTATTTACAAATATAAAGAATAAGGAGAAAATATATGTAAGTTCAACCTCTCTGTAATGCTCCTGCACTGCAAAAACACAACATCTTACCAAGTAATTTTTGTCTAATTTCTAGTGGAAATATATTAGTAAACTTTAAATAAGACAAAACTGACTAACAAGTAACTTTTCATTAATATGTAGAAGCTTGTTTTAAGTCAATAATTCCTTAATATTGATGAAAAAGTTCTAGTTCCAGTAAAATATTATTTCAATTATAACAAGATATTTTCCTCACATTATAAGTAAAATAATCTTCCAGTGAAACTAGAACTTCTTCACCAATATTAAAGAATTATTGACTTAAAACAAGCTTCTATATATTAATGAAAAGTTACTTGTTACTTTTGTCTTTATTAAATATTACTAATATATTTGCACTAGAAATGGGACAGAAATACTTGGTAAGATTTTGTGTTTTTGTAAAACAAAAACTAAAGATAAGACGCACTTTAATGGTTGCAGGATTGGGAAATTATTGATCAAATCCATTGATTTTCTGGTCAGCATCAGTGTGAGCAGGAAGTTTTACAGTTTGTTTCACAGAAACAATCTGTGATTATCTTAGGAAAACAATTACCATAAATCTCTAAATGTCAACGTTGCACTTTTAGAAACTGGTTAAAACTGCACCGAAGTGATAAGTTGATAAATAAAATAAAAATAAAACATCACAACAGAAAAGTTTCAGGCCTCAATTAAAAGCCAGCAGGTTCTAAAGTCATTTCCTGATTATCTGAAGTTCATCTGTCGACAGAGAGATTTTCCAGGCTAGTTTTTCATCCAGTCTGAGTTTTAACTCCATCGAATGACAGAGGAATCTGTTATTTGTGAGTTTAGATTTAATAAACTCTTAGAGCTCTGTGGTTGTTTGTGGGATCTTTCTGTCATACGGAAGCATTTAACTGCCTTTCGCTAGTCCTTTCATGGCAAATTTAAGGACAACTTGTGAATGTAAAATTTTAAGGCCTTAATTTTAGATGCACAAAGTTGTGACCTTTCATGGACACACAAACACTCTGCATGAGTTCTACTTAAAACTGAGCCAGAAAAAGACTTCTTCATCTTGTTTGTCTCACCATGTTTTAAACTGGCAATATTATGTGTTTTCCAGGCACATAAAAACATTTTATAGCACAATGAATTAACTGTGTTATCTTCAGTTGTTATAAAAATGCTGTATATATCAAAACAAATTTTACTTTGTAATTTAATGCCTTCAAATTGAGCCTCTGTCTCTTTAAGAAGCCCCTGCTCTTTCTGAAGCTCCGCCTTCAGGAAGTCGTCCCAATATGGCTCCTTTATTAATCTTTTACTGACGTTTATATCAGCTTTTCACTGAGAAGTAGCTCCTACAATGAGATCTATTGGCTGCTGGCTAGTCTGAAGGAACTGAAAGGAGGAGGAGCTAGGTCCACCCAGGCGTTTTGCACAGCTGAATGGTTGCCATGGAGATTAAAAGATTTCCCAAACATACATAAAAGAATCAAGACAAATCAAGGGAATAACATTATAACATGATATAAAGCTACAAAAACTTTATTATACATGATGCTGCCCCTTTAAATCTCATCCTGACTGGACTCTGAATAAATCCGACATACTTTGGTTGTAAAATCCTCCTGACAAAAACACTGGACTCTTTGTTAGCATCACTAACATCAGGATCTGAGCTGATTTTCTCTCTGATTTGACATCTGCCACTGAAACATAATCCTGACTAATGAGAGAAGAGTTAACTTCCTGTCAACGCCGTCCTCTGTCTCTGGGAGACACGAGACTCAACAAACAGAAACGGCGAATAGAGTCAAAGATGGAGTAACGTCAGAGAGAAAACAGAGAAGTGGGAGCTGTTTTAATTTCCCCCGTTAAGCTGCAGCTGAAAAGCAGTTCCTGACGTGTTCAGTCACATTTAATCTGAAATATATCAGATATATTCTACTGTCTGTCATCTGAATGCACAGATTATTTCATAAAGGTTGAGTTATATCATGCTCTCTGTCACTGCTGGTTAGGCATCAAGGAGGGCAATTTTTATTTATTTTTACATTAAAGCAAAATGGCTGGAGGCTTTTTCTGAAATAATACAAAAAATAATTACCTAATAATAGGAATTAGTGGGAAAAAAGGTTTCAGTGATTGTAATTAGAGGATGCAACGCATTAAGATGCTTCGTTAACTGAAGAATAATAATCACATCCTGAGGTCAGCCAGGATTCACAGCTTTATTTCTGTTTCTCCTGCAGTCGTTTAGTTTCTCCTTCTAACTAACTTAAATCTGCAGAACGGAAATGTTCCTGACGAGACCAAAACAAGCCGATTGTTTTCTGTCAGCGAATGTTGTTCTGACCTGAAGGGTTTCATCAGTTTCTCATCCACCAATAAACTTGTTTACAATCATAGAAATAAAAAACTTTAATAACCATGTTTACTTATAGTGATTGTGTATATATGGAAGTTTCACCAATTCAAATTTAATATGAATAAAATTTAAGATGTAAATCACAACAGAAACTTACAAAAAATGCCTTTATGTATATAAGCTGTGATATTTCTGGGCTCTTCTCACAGTAAGGAACCAGTCTAACTAACTTCACATCCATTTGAAGTGCAGAACTTTTATTGTGGTTTGTGAACTACTTCCACTAGATGGAGCTTTTTCACAAAAACATACAGTTTAGGAAATATCTAAATATACAAATGGTAATCATACACAATAATAAACAATGTTACAAGATGACAGTTTTGGCATATAGCTCTCTAGCTAGCTAGCTAGCAAGTATTAGCAGATTTTTGCCTCAAACGAGTCAAAGATCTCAGCGAGTGAAAATATCTGCGTGTGATTCAAACTTTTGTCTGATGGGTTTTTTTCTCATGGGACTTTTTTATGTGAATATACGAGATTAAATAACACACCTGAGTTATTTAAACCCTACATAATAATAAAAAAAAAGAATTTAAGACATTTCAAGGCTTTTTAAGAATGGATGGGCACCATGCTATTCAGTAGCGTATATGCTACATACAACAATAATATGTTGCAAACTCTGGTTGTTTTTGGTGGATTTCTTCAGATGTTCAGTAGCAGCTCAGGGAGGAAGTGGAGAGTCTCATATCATACGGATAGAGGTGATAGAGTACCCAGAAACTGAACTCAAGTAAAAGTAGCACTACTTCAACATGTTTTTAAGCAAGTAAAAGCAAAATGTAGCCATCCAAGAAATTACTCAATTAAGAGTAAAAAATTATTTGGTAAAAAGTTTACTCAAGTACTGAGAATCTCATCAAATTATCAATAATTTAATATTTAATAATTACATCATCAGACAGACAAAAATATAAGGTTAAGTTTAATTTTTGTTATATTAAGGAACAAAATGACAATAATTCATATAAGTAACAAAAAAATAACAAAATCAGGCAAAAGAAAATGTTTCCTAATCAGTTTCTTTCAATAAAAAACTTATGAAACTTTAACTAAATCTGCAGGTGTGTGTCAGTCTGGTGAGTTTCTGGTTAAAACATGTTTGATTTTCATTCGATGGGTAGAAAATCCAGAAATTTTACTCAAGTTAGAGTAGAAATACTTTGAAATAAAAGTACCCAAGTAAAAGTAAAAAAGTAGAAATACTGCTGAAGTTACCTTTTTTCACTTCCTGAAGTAAATGTGTGTTTGTGGATGTCCAGTCTTGGTTCTGGTTCTGGTATTGGGGTTTAGCTGGTGGCTCTAAATTGCTTGTAAATCTGTCCTGTTGACTTTCTCTCTGCATCATGATGGAGCAGCAACCTCTCTCCAGCTTCAGCCTCAACAACCCGAAACGTCGAGTCTGCATCAGCTGGACGATGCTTTAAAAATAACCTCCGCTCTCCTATTTTAAATCAGAAATGAAGGACAAGCCTCTGCCCCCAACAAAGACGTTTCCATCTCCTGTCAGCTGGAATCTGTCTGAATGTAAACCATTTGACTTTCTAAATGGCTTCATGTACATAGGGGTGGCTTCTTGTAAGCAATCATTCCAGGTAGACAAATCGCCCTGAGCTGAGTGTCTCCTCCTCGTATGACTGTGATTTGATTCGGAATGTCATTTGAGATTCATAACACGGCCTGAATTGGATCATGTCCCAGCACCGTGCCCTGAGAGTCCGCCAGCATTCAAACAAGCAACTTAAAGAAACGCAGGAAAATAATGCAGTAGTAGCTCTCCAAAAGCAACCAAAAAAACATGTTTTAGGTTGCTATTTTAGTGCCACAATTAAATACAATGAGGTGAAATAGAAATATAGTATTTGTAATGATGTAAATGTTTCAATAATTTATTAAATATATAAGTAAATAAATGCTTAAATGACTAGTTACAATTAAATGTACTATATTTATGTATATAAGCATGTATAATTATTTCAGTATTATGTTATTTCAAATATTTCAGCATATATTTAAATATTTCAGAATATTGTGTTTAAGTATGATGGTGTATTAGGGCCATATTACAAGATTGAATTAAAACACAAGAATAAAGTAATAAAATTAAGTTATAATATTACGAGAATAAAGTCGTATGAGAGTTGAAACAATATGAAAGTATAGTCATATTATGAGAATATAGTTTTTTGACTTTATTCCCATAATACTTTGACTTTATTCTAGTAATTTTTGTAAATGTTTTAGAATGGCCATAATACTCAGTTATATTTAGGCCACCCCACCAGGGCTGTAATGATTCTTTTGAATGATTCGACTACCTCGATTATTAAAATTCCTCGAATCAAATTATCTCTCTGGCAGCTTCGTTAAATTATGTTTCATTATTTAGCGCACATTGTTCTAGCCGGGTGATTATTTTTGTGGCACCACGCTCTCACTTCCGGCTATGAGTGACGAATGCTAAGTGCTGCTAGCATAACCAGTCCAGTTTTCAAGTTCGATCCGGTGCATCCGGGTGGATTTCATTGATTGGTAAAAATATCCGGGTTTTAAGCGTTTATCGGTGTATCAATAGACATCTTTAAAATAACTAGCGCGATGGACGGAACACAGTAGCCTTCCTCCTCCCGGTGTTCTGACTACTTCCGCTACCCAACAAGCCGTCCTACTTCGTCGTAATGCGCATGCGCACAGCGATGTTCGGAGCGAAAGGCGTAGAGCGCGGTAGGCGTATTTATACAGGTGCAACAAATAGAACAAAATGATACTGTAGCCGATGGTTAGCTTAAGTGTGGCTTTATAAACGAACTGGAAAATAAATTTCATACCATGCCTGTCACAATAAATAGGTGGCGGAGCGCAGTGCGGCGCTACATGTTTTTCTGTCCCGTTGCTAACATGGAGACAAAAGCTACAAATGGCGGGAGGAAGTGAGAGTTAATCTGTTAAATTAAAGATGAAAACAGAAACTAGAGATTAGACAGTTTTATAAGTGTCTTTGTGAGTCTGCTGCTTTTTATTATTAAACTGAATATAACTCCGTTTTTTGTATAATCAATCAAAAAATTGAGCTACTATTGTAAGAAGTAAATTTTCTAAACTACAGAAAAGTAATTGTTAGGGATGAACAAATATGAAAAATTGGGTTGATGCTGTTCTCCAATATTAATACTGCTGTTAATCCAGTATTTACCGATATTTTATTTTATTTTACCACATTTTTAAAAATGTAGTTTCTTGATTAACTGTCAGAATAATTGATAGATTACTAAAATAATCGTTTACAACAACCCTTCACATCTTTTCATCAGTTAGCGGGTCAGGCTAACTGTTGTAGAGAAGTAGACTGATCTGCAGTAAAACTGTTGTTCAGATTAACCAATCAGGTTCAGGCTTATTGGTTCATCAGACCAGAACCAGAAGACCAGAAAAGTCTGACGGTTGATCAAACAACAGCAGATATTAAATATATTTTAGAGCTAAGCTTTTCAGAGATTTATAAACTGACAGAATTATTTTAAAGTTTATTTTCTGATCTATGAAAACACTGTTGCAATAATCAATGCCATAAAGATAAATGCATGGAGGAGTTTCTCTAGATCTAGCTGAGACGTTAGTCCTGTAAATGTTCTTCAGGTGATAGAAGGCCAACTTTCTAACTGTCTTTATGTGACTCTGAAGGCTCAGCTGTGATCTCTAGTCTCTGGCTGTAATAACTGAATCTGTGCTGACTCTAGATCGTTCCTCTTTGGGTCCAAAGATAATAACTTCAGGTTTTATGTCTGTTTTTGACTTCCTGTGCTTCAGGTTTCGATGACCGGGACACGGACCTGTTCTTGTGCGACACCAACACCTGCAAGTTTGACGGGGAGTGCCTAAGAATTGGGAATATGGTGACGTGCATTTGTGACTTTAAGGTAGGAAGATAATCCGGTTCCAGATTGTAAAGAAGTTCTTACATCTGCTGGTTGGAGAATTAGTGACTGTTTTTCATTATCTGTGTTGTGTATCATTGTCTGTAGCATGATGTTGTGGAAAGAGGCGTCAGATTTCAGCATAAAGGAGTTGAAATGTTTTATTTTGTTTCCAGACCTGTTGATTGAAGTGGAGAAAGATGTGAATTATCAATAAGGTTTTGTTTGGCATGCGGGCAAAGGTCGATTTATGTTTTGGATGTTTGTATTTTGATCTTGTTTGGCTCTTTTGCTTTGTTTTTATAACTGGAATCAGAGTTTTGTTTGAGTTTGAGACATTTAGGGTGACACACATGCTTCATGTTTACCTCCAGAAGAGAGAAAACGTCAGTACAGACGGAAACACGTTGCTGCTGGAGCAGCTGAACTACAGATGACTGACAGCTTGACGTTAATCCAGCAGCTGTCAAAGATGGCTGACCTTGCGTGACACTGTGGTCATGGCTCTTCCTCACCTCGGCAGCAGAAAAATGCCAATGAAATTCACCTGGAATTAATTTTTGTAACATTTTGTACCTTTTCTTGCTAAAAGGACTAGCTATTAGCATCTGGTTTTAATTGGTTGGTTTCAGCAGTGGGCATTTCCGCTAATAGTGGGGCTAATTTTCAGCTTATCACTTTAGCTAAATGTTGATTTTTAAATTAGATTTTTCTAATTTACTTTGTAAACTTTCAGTTGAATCTTTGTTGACATTTTGGTTTTTGACTTTCTCAGTTTGATCATCTTCATTTCCTCTCATTCCGACTTCAAAGCGCTTCAGTTCAAATTGAAGGGCTGAATCTTTATTTTTGCACAAAAATTACTATTCCAGATTGACAGAGCTAGCTAGCGCTGTAGCACCTAGCATAATATATCTACCCAGAATGCATTGCAGCGTAAACAAAATGGCGGCGACCGTATGGCAATATTTTATTTAAATTTCTAAAAACTAAACAGCCTACAATATTTTTACTGTATTTTTACATCTGAAATAAATGTTTCTAGAATAGAGTTAAAACTCTTTAACACGAGGGTGTGCAAACTTTTCTGGACACAAAACTGGCAAATTTAAAATGAGTTTATTGCATTTATTGTATTTCTGTCACAATAACAAAGCTTGCTGGATGATAAATTTAGCCCATAATTACTGCTTTAACTGATAATATTATGTTTAAGACCATTTTCAAGTGATATATTGCTAATAATAGTAAAGGAAGTTAATTTTCTCAGACCGACCAAAATCATTTCAAGGTCCGCAAACGGCTCTTGAACCACACTTTGGACACCAGAGCTTTAACTCATTGAATGTTTCTGAGCTAATAGGACCAGTGTGTTCCTGTCATCGTGTTAAAGTTATGGCTGATAGTTTCCATGAAATACAAAGTTGGATAATTAGTTAGATTGAAGTCAGACATTTTAATTTCATAGTCAGAGTCCGGTTTATTTGTCCCTGCGGACTCTTCTTCTTCTTCGTCATAAAAACCCGAGCCACACCACTGACAGCATTCCTGTGAATTTTTACTGTTTCCTATAATGACTCATACTTCGCTTTAACAACCAAACCTGTAATAAAAAAGAAGCAACCCAGTTATCCCAGTATTGATTCTGGTGTAACGTCTACAAGCGTCGCCCAGATGAATGAACCCAGAGCGGTTTACAAGCGTAGCGCGCCTCCACATCCATCGCCGCTATCGGGACGCCATCAGTCGGCACGCTGACACTCGATTGGCTGGCTTTTATCTCCATTTCCTGCTTCCCTGAGAGCAACGCTAACAGATAGATGACATTACGGCTTCATTCGTCTGCTGATGCTGCTGGTTTCTCCCAGCAGATTACCTGAAAGTTTCTGTCCTGATATGGTGTGAGTCTGAGGTCGACTCGGATGTGTGTGTTCTGGGTTTGTTTGTGCGGCGGTTTCTGATTTATTTCGTCAGGCGGAGGAAACGTGACCTTCGTGACACCATCAATCACTCTCAATCAGCGTCAGATAAATGCGATTTTCCTCCTGTTGGCAGTTTGTTCAGGCCAATCAGGGGAGACGTGGGATAAATCCTCATCCTGGATGGATTTCCTCTACTACAGGGATCTTCACAGTGTGGTGTGGGGGCCATTTGCGGCCTCTGGAGATTTTGTTTGGCCCCTTGGTAAACAATACATAAAATCTTCATATATTTATTAATTTATGTACAAGACAAACTATTTTTCTTTGATTAATATGGTTGTCCCAAAAGAGTTTTTAAAAATATTTAGTTGTCATTTAAAACAGTTCTGTGCAAAACCTCGTTTATATTTTGGATCAACAACGATTTACCAAAATTTGACTCCTTTTCTATATACACAGTTGTATATTTATAAAACTATATTTGGCGCAATCAATATAAGTTTCATTAAAGGGTCAGATTTGGCCGGATTTCTTTCAGAGTTGGGTTTTATTTTTGGGGAGTTTGGCTGGTTTTGGGGTTGCGAGGGGATTTGAGCTGGTCGATTTACAGTTGGATTTGTTTTTTTTGTTTTTTTTTAGTTGTGCTGGTTTTTTGTTGTTTTTGGGCTGGAAACTATTAGTCAGATCTGGCAACCTGTGCCTCTCTCTCTCCCTCATGCTCAAAATGCATGCAGGGCGCTCTGTGAAGAGGAAGTGAGTTTGATGTGGTTGAATCAATGGACACTATTCATTGCCAAGAAGCATTAGAGTCGCCACAAACTGACTGGAAGGAACCGAGTCTTCCTCTCACCGCTCCAATCCAACGTACTTCAACTTTGCATTTGTCTAAAAGCAATTCATTGTTTTATTTTCACCGTTTCCCTGGATGCCTGCGGTAATCACGTAGCATTTCCTCCTAATTCCTCTCATAACATCTGTTGGGAAAGCTTTAGTTTCCTGGTTTGGTTATGTTAATGCCAGGTCACATTGCCGATTCCCAAAGGGCTCGTCCACTCTAAAAATATGTGCGCTCACGGAGCTGCGCAGCACTTGAGCTGAAACAGAATAAAGAGCACATTTTACTGCTCTGTCTGATGCTCTGTAATGTAATGTTTGAGCTGTGACTCATAAAAAATTCTTTGGACAACCCACTAACCACATAAAGTACTCCACTCGATTCATTATGCTTCAAATGACATTGAAGAATATAATTTATGCAGCAAACATTGTTTTAGAAATATTGCTTTGAAATTTTATTGTTTGTACTCCCATTTTCCACAGAAATATTATAAAAGGCTATGTTTGTTTATTTACATTATATAGAAATAAGGGAGTAGCAACTTGTCACCAAAAATACTCAGAAATTTTCTGGACAAAAACAAGGACAAATTGTCGACTTTTGAAACGTGCTCATACTCTGCTGGGGTTGCTAAGTAACGGGCAGAACTCTGCTGGGGTTGCTAAGTAACGGGCAGAACTCTGCTGGGGTTGCTAGGCAACAGGTAGTTCCTTCTGATTTATGATGTTACATTCTGAAGGTTTTTAAAACAGCTAATTTTCCAGACACCAAAAATATTAACTCATTGCCAAAAACAGCTGGAAGTTCTTCTAAGAACTTGGGCTGTTTGTAGAAACTATTTGGGTTTCTGCAAATAGTTTGCAGAAACCTAAATATAGTCCTTCTTGGATAGTTCTTCTTTTATCCAGAAGAAGAACTCTTCTTCTGGATAGAAGAGTTGAAGTGAACTCTTCTATCCACACCAGAGTTCACTTCAACCGAACCCAGACCAAGGTTTGTCGGCAGACCAGAGTTTGATTTTCGGTCTGATCAGCATTCAGACCAAATGTCCGTTTGTTTTGAACTGGACTTTCTAGGCAAACGGACTGGAGTTGGATTAAAGCAGAATAAACTTAGTTAGAACTATAAGTTATAACTTAGAAAACCAGTAGCATTTGTAGATTTAAAGCTAATTTCACTGCTACTAATGATGATTCCCACTCATTTTTGTTTTAAAACACAAAGCGAACCTGTTTACAAATAAATATTTAACAGCTCTACATGTATGATTGATTTAATAAATTATAAACCATCATAAGTTTAAATAATTTGTTCTTGCAGCATTTCATTGTCTTTTTGATTAGTTTCTAGTGCAAATATCTCAATACACTTAAACTAAAATATAAGCACCACAAGCCAAGTGTTTTATTTCTGGAAAACTAAACATGTTTGGAATAAAGTCATAACCAGTTTGACCTGCTAAAGTCTATCATGTTGGCAGCACATTCAGAAAGGTTCCTGCTGCTTGTTTTAATGGAGCCTGACCTCAAATCTCTCCCACATAATGTTACACTGGAATGCTAACTGTTGATGCTAATTGTGTGACGTAGATGGGAGGGTGGAAGGGCAGCGCGACCTTCAAACCAGAAGCTGAGAGAAGGTTTTGTTGCTCTTTCCCAGATCACACATGAGGTAACAGTTTCGCGGCTCAGATCCCAGCAGCAACATAAAGTAGCTCTGCCCTCTGATTCTCCCAGGATCAGCTGGTAAAGATAGCAGACCTCGTTCCATATATTTGCATCCCATCAAGCACCGTGTGAGCGGACCTGAGATTTTTACAAAAATATGATTGATCTTAAAATGTGGGTCAGTAAACAGTACACATCTATAAAAACCTATGTTTAATAAATTAATTGTTCTTAATCAGATCTGCCTGTTTAAGTATAGTTTAACAGAAACATATTATGGAAAATACACATTTTTTGTACTTCTATTTGGATCTCTGTTTCTACAAACAGCCCACGCATAAAAAACAACAACAAAACATCCAGCTTTTTTGGGCAGTTAATTCATGTTTTTCGGTGTCTGGAAAAGGAGCCATTTTAAAAACCTCCAAAATGTAATGTCACAAATCAGCAGGAACTCCCTGTTACCTAGCAACTCCAGCAGAGTTCTGCCTGTTACCTAGCAACCAAAGCTGAGTTCCAGCACATTTGGTAGGCTGGTTTTACTGCAGTTCAATAGTAAAAAACGAGTTTTATTGTTGACTTACCATCCAGAATCCACTTGCTGCATTCTCGTTGGTTGTTCAGGAGGCTCTACTAACGCTTTTCAAAGATGTACGGTTGTATAATGGCGCATCTGTTTGCAGCCATTTTCACATGGCGATTTTGATCTACCCTGGAACACAGTGCAAGAGTAACTTAAATTTGCTTCCCAGTTCAGGCAGTTTGATGGAGAAACACGTTTAAAAACTGTAGCTGCCTTTCCATTAAGCAATGAACTTCACAAATTTAAATGACAAAAATAAATGGAAAAGGGTGTGCTGTGGTGGCGCAGGGGTTAAGCACAACCCACATATGGAGGCCTCAGTTCTCGACGTGGCTGTCGCAGGTTCGATTCCCGGCCTGCCGACCTTTGCCGCATGTCTTCCCCCTCTGTTTACCCACATTCCTGTCAATTAACTATCAAATAAAGGCCACTAGAGCCAAAAACAAAAGTAAAAAATATTTGTTTAAAAATAAATGGAAAACCTCAAGTTTTTCGATAGAAGCCACATCAGTAGATTAAGTCTGTAGAGCTTTAAATCAATAGGTAGTTTCAACTGAATTATTAGAAATCCTGACAATTTCTGACAATCTGCTGTTTTTGTAATAAATGTTTTTTTATGAAGTGGAACCAAGGAAGAGTAGCTATTGTTACAACGGCAATGGGGATCCAAACAAACAAATAAACAAACTTCATTCCACCTTTTGCCTGTCCGCCTGTCCATCCATCATTGAATATAATCCTTCAGTTATTAGCACTTTCTGTGTTTTTATCCCTCCATCCACTAGCATCGGAAGAATTTTAATTATTTAGATTTTTCTAAATGCTTTAAATTCAAAACATGGTAAAGCATAGATTAGCGTCTGTAAATGTTCCTGGGATCTGAAACTAGAACATTTGTAGAGTTTTATCCCCATGTTGTTCTGCTTCTCATTAAAGTTGCCATCTTGTTACTTCTAACAGCAGCAGAAATATTACAGTTTAATATCTCTGGAGCAGAATGAATCCTGATTAGCCCAGACGAGGTCCACTGCTGTAAAAATAGAGTGTGTGTATATTTTATCTGTTTGGGTGATTTGGGTCAGTTCATTTGTCAGGTAGCTGTCGCCTGCTCTCTGCGGCGCTGCAGTCACCTCTCCTCATCTGAGAGAGATAAATATACTAATTAAAAGCAGTGGAACGAGCGAGGAGAGGTTCGGGTCTGAAGGACGGGAGCGCTGAATGAGAACTTGGTGTTTCACACACAGACAGTTAGTCTGAGCAGAAAGCGCTCCTGTGTGCTGTTTACCACCAAGTAGCTTCACAAATTAGCTGCAGTTAGCACAGATAAGTTGGTGTGAGCTCTGAAATGCCTTAAAGGGGACCTGCTCGGCAAAATTCACCTTTTGCACCTTTCTGTTCTTCCATTTGGGTTTGGAAAATGAGCCGTTTCAAACACCTCCCGATTGCTGTGTCACATTCCACCGTTACCTAGCAACCCAGCACGTTTGGTCGGCTGGTTTCACCGCTGTACAATGGCTGCTGGAAAAGACAAGTGTTTTGTTGTTGACTTACCATCCAGAAACCACTTGCTGCATTCTCGTTGGTTGTGCAGGAGGCTCCACCTCTGCACAACCAGACGTTTGTTTGTTGCTTCTGTTTGCATTTTCTCGTGATTGTAAAAGTTGAGTTGGGGGGCGTGGCCAGCAGAGACAAAAAATCTAAAAAAGGTAAAATCTCATTATCTGAGAATAATTTTGTTCAAAAGGTGCAATGAACATGTTTTGTATAGACCATAGATCTATCCTAACCATAATAGGTTACCTTTAATGAAGTGTCTGGGTTTAAAAATAAAAGCCTGTTAGTTTGAGGTGTATAAATCCAGATTTAGAGCAGAAACCAGGAAAGAGATGCTGGACTGGAGGAGGAATTGTGTCAGGCACCTCTGCTGAAAAAACGTAGCATCCGTGTCAGTTCCTCTGTGGCTCTGGCTGGCCTGTCACACACCATTACAGAGCAGAGCGTCTCCAGCGACTCGCCTGGGCAGACTCCACCAGGACTGGCAGGCTGGGCCCTAATCAAGAGGAGACTGCCAACGGTTAAAGAGCAGCAGCAGCAGCCAACCACCTCCGAGTCTCCCTCCATCTCCCTCCATCTTCCTGCTGTCACGCTGCCGCGCCGCTCTCCCCGCCTATCTCTTTGTGTTTTCCTTCCTTGGAAGTGCTCGACCAGAGTCTGTAAACATAGCCGGGTATCATGGGAAAATAGTTTGTCACTTGCACAGACAGCAGTTGACACATTTCCGTCCAGAAGGCCTGTGGAGAGACAGCGGTGTCAGGCACAGAGCGGATTTATGGCTGTTGTTCCTCCATGTTTCCTCTTCTGACCTCAGTCTGGTTCTGATGCTGCTCAGGTCTGCGACTCACTGAATCCATTTCTTGCCCATGTTTGGTTGCTCCAAACCTAATTAGGCTGTCCGTAAAAATTTCATGTTCAACTGTATACTCCCAACTTAAAAGCAGAGGAAATCACATTTATCAGGCTTTGGTTTGCACTTTAGCTTTAATTTTTGAATGGTTGATGAGATATTTGCCTGAAAATAAGGTTTGGACCACCAAGGATCCAACTTGTTTCTGATCTGCATCTGGAGGTCTTTCTTCAACTGTTTCTGTAGTTTGTGTTAGTTTGTGTTGTGTTAGTTTTTTTAAATGGTTTTGTTTAGTTTGACTCAGTGTGAAAGAGACCTGCAGCAGCTGAGAATGAAACAAGCTTTGGTCTGAATTGGACCAGACTATCTACTGGACTATTAGGTGGGAAAACAAACACTGTGTTCTTGTTCAGCAGCTGTATAAAGTTATTAGTACATGTAATAATAATTTAAAATCAATAACAATTCAAGTTATTCCTATTGGATTCAGTATGGCTACGTTTTTTCTGTTTTCATGGCAGGTTGAACTGCACAATTCAGATCTATTCATCCGGGGGAAAAAATCAGATCTGCTATATCTGGTACTAAATCAGCCACTGCAGTGAACCAGTGTAAAAGATGAAATTTGTCCAGCCAACAGCGATGAATTAGCACTTACCCATAGACACAAAAAAGCTACCTAGCTAGCAAGGGAATATTAGCAGCTAATTAGCGGTAGCCTCAACTGCCTACAATCACAAAACTCAGTGAAGACAAAAAAAATTATGTAGAATATACGAGGTTACATAGTTCAGCCCCGACAAAATTAACAATTAACATTTGTAAGACCAACTTACATTTTTGTCAGTGAATTTAAGAGATTTGATTTGTTGTTTGAGCTATTAAAATAAACATTTTTAAAATGTGGACGTTAGCTAATTGTGTTTAGCTGTAGATCCTTTAACTCCAGGAATACCAGGAATTCGCTGTATTTAGATAATCTGTGTTATTGCTGAAAGTCAGTGATCCTTTTCAAGCCTTAGACAGTTGACTGTATTGTATTATAATTAATCTGGTCTGGATTAAACTAAGTCTGACTTCATTAGTGTAATTTGAGTTGATCTGGATGTGAATTGAATCTTCTTGGCCTGTGAAGTGCAGTGAGATCAGATTAATTGGGAATTGGTGATGCATAAACAAACTGAATTGAATCAAATTAATAAACTGAACTGAACTGAAAGGTAATTTTAAGCTGTAACCTAAAATTTGTGCAGCAGACTGAATGTAATCTATCCTCATTTATAAACAACATGCTGTTGCTGAAAAGCCCCAAAAATAAACAAACAGAATTTATGTCAGCCATTATTCAGTCTTTATCTCGGTGAGAGACTAAAATAATTAATAACTCTGACTTGGTGCTTCCTTCCTTATACATTATTCAACAAGTGACCAAACAAATGGGGGAAAAGGCAATTATTCTGCAGAGATTGAAAGCTTTACAGAACATTAATAATAGCCATGTTGGTTCGCAAGACAAAATGCTTCGGTTTCACAAAAATACTTAAAATTAATAACTTTTCCTCCATTTCCTCACTAAACACAGACACTTGTTAACATCTTGCTCTTGGTCTACAGAGATTGCCTGTCTATGTCAACATAGACGTTCATAGACGATGTCTACATTTGACCCTGATTCATTAACAAGGAGGAATTATTTACAAAACAAAAAACAAAGAGATGGCATCAATAATCACCAATGGTGGGAAGAAACGAAGTACAAGTACTTTGTTACTGTACTTAAGTACAATTTTCATGTAAATGTACTTTACTTAAGTAGATTTAATTGTGGATACTTTCTACTTTTACTCCACTACATTTCACAGTAAGTCTCTGTACTTTCTACTTCACTAGAAAGTACAGAGACTTACTACAAAAGCATTGCGTTACTCATTACATCCAAGTCGCATTGCGCTTTTTTTCCGTTAAAATGTGAAGTTCAGGGACTTAAGGTGGCGCTGTAAAATCCAAATAATAACGTGACTTACTAATTACGTGTCTGTTGTCACCCATCGACTCCCCCTTTCACTCGCACGCGGAGCTCCAAGACATGCGCAGTGGTTTCCTCTGAGCGGGAAAATATGTCTGTCTAATCGTCAGAAATAAAATCCCGGTATGTAATTCATAAGAAATCCGATGGCCACAGGCAAATTCAGCAGCGCTTTGCTTTCACAGACTTTGCTTTTGGGGACTACGTAACTTTTATTGTCACTTTGAAAGGAAGCTTAGAAAGGTGAGCTCTATGGACGTGATGTTAGCAACGCTAGCTGTACAGGGATCAATATGGTCCATTTATGATGAAAAAACGTTGTCACTCACTGTGCTGAATTATTGTGTGGAAGTGTTGACTGACATGTCGCATGTACATATGGAACAACGCTGTGACCAAAATCTGCTATATAGTGATGTGGCATTCATGAACAATCCGATTCTTCTGAATGGATCTTTACTAAGACCGATAGGACTTAGTAAAGGAAAGTGTTTTTTATGCAAACCAAAAACCAGAGGACCGAATACACACCCTTGAGATACAACAGTATTGGTGTCAGCCAGATGGACTTGTTTTGTTTTTCTCCATTTTGATGACATGGCAGCCTCATGGTCGACTCTCTTCAAGGCTTTCTTATGGTCAGATCAGATGTGTTTCAGTAAAATTGTGTTTTAAAGCTCCGTAATATGCTAAACTATGACAAATATATGTATTACTCTTTTAGCAATGGTTCACTATTATGCAGCATACTGTGGAAAGAAAAATATTCTTGTGTTTTTGAAGGTTTTATGAGCGTGAAGCTGAAAGTACAAACGCAGCAGTTCCAGTATGAAATCTGAAATGAAATACTGAGTCAGTAGAGCTGCGTTTGTTTTTTATTTATATAAAACACCAGAAGGACTGTTTCCCTGTTCCTAGTCCACAGTCAGTTAAAACCCAGTGTGACACTCCCATCCCATCACATGCAGGAATCTCAGACTTGAGCGTCTGTCTGGTGTCAGCGTGCCTCCGGTGCCCTCTGCAGCCGCTGTCGGCACTCACACGTCTCTGTCACAGTGGATGAAGCTGCGGCTTTGATGAATGTGAGAAGCAAAGGTTTCGCTGCTGTTGGGTTTGGGTTTGAACGAGGACAGGGGAAGGGAACGGCGGAGTCAGCGAAGGTCCGAGCAGGCGCAGTGGAGCGCGCTGGGCGGCGCCGGCTGCATCCTGGGAGGCCAGCCCTAGTTTGGAGATGTTTATTATTGATAGAGGTGGATGATAGCCTTGGGATGGATTGCATAATCGAGGGCCGCCTCTAATGGTTACAGGAAATGGATCAGGCTATCAGTCAGGTCTCTGTGGATGAAGGATGCGCCTGTGTTTGTATGTTGCTCTCCTCCTGCGAGCATGCAGGAGTGTGTGTGCAGCTCGGTTACCGCGTACACACTGCGGCGGGGAGATGTGAGAAATGTGTTTCATACACTTTAAATTATTGAAATTAGTAAAAATACCAAAATGAAAATATGTTCTAAACATTAATGGGATGTAAACAGGGAGGAAAGTTATTGATTGATTTAATCTAAATTTGATTGATCTCATTGATGCATCCGTTTTCTTAAAAACCTTAAAGAGTTTTCTCTTGTGTGTTGGATCCATTCAGTAACATAAAGGGAACATTTTTTCATAATATACTGAATTTATACATGTAGATATATATAAAAAAAATTATTTAATTATGTTGAGCCAGCTGTATGATATACTGACTGCATAAACAGGAAATTGTGGTTTTCTCACGTTATTAAACTCAGAAATGTTTATGAAATATAACCAAACAGGAACATCTCAGATTCCTGAATATAAAAATAAAAGATGAAAAGAATATAATATGCCAAATACTAAAAAATATATTTATACAGATGTCTGTGTTGCTCTTGAATAAATTCTGAAACTTTGCTCCATGAAGTGCATTAAGATCATCCTTGCTTATTAGCATCGTGTTTCTTTCATCGTAAGCAGTTTGTCGAATGTTTACGTTTCTGAACAGAACCGCATAAAGTGAATTTTACCTACCAACCCGACTTTTCTCTTTTTTGTTCTGGTATGGCCACCATCTTTGTTTCTATAGGCCTGTTGCAGCATGACGTCGTGTACACAAGATCCTGCCTGGATCTCTCTACTGGAGGGTAACAAACTGCTGGCTGATGATGACTAGCATCAATTTTAGCTGTTATCTACGTAATGCGCTAAATCTTAAATGTACGCCTCATATTTAAAAGAAAGGGAACACTGTGCTGTGCTACTAATTGTCAACACTACAACAACTAGATAAGAAGGGCAGGAAAAAGTTTTAATTAAGAAAAAAATAGCGAGGGAGAGGGAAGTATTTCAGTTATGCTAGCTTGACTTTGACAACCTGAACATGTAGATGTGCTGTGGAATTCAGTGTGTTTTTAACTCCTGGACGGTGGAGTTAAAAATAAAAACGCGATCTAAAACACCAACTCTGACAGATCATTAGATCTGTCAGAGATCTGATGATCTGTCAGATGTTTAAATTAGCTAATCAACAACCGCCATGTTAGCTTAGCTAATAGCAGCGGTAGCTAATCTACCACAGCGATCATTTAATAATAATCGCAAATATAAACACCAAGCCTAAAAACATAAAACTGTGACGAACTGAATGTTCTGTTCTTTGTGTGGGAAATGTTTGTTTTTTTGGTATTGAATATAATGGCACTGTTGTCCGTTGCTATAGCAACGAGTCTGTGTGTAGCGCAACCAAGACAGAGCAGGAAAAGTGGTGTTGAGTTGTTCTTTAACAGTTTTTCTGGATTATTTTCCTCTTTCTGTAGCGCACTGCTCTAAATTAGTAATACCAACACCTCCAGGTTTCATTTAGCTAACTGAATTGTTTTACTGCGATAGCACGGATGTGGATGGACTCGTCTTTTTACCCTCTAGTGTTGTCCGCATGCACGACAACTGGCTCCATTTTAATGACCAGTGGCGCCATCTCCTGGATAGATGACCAAACTACAACGCACAAAAAAAGATCGAAGTGGACATTATAATTAATCAATTAGAGCTCATTTTAATCTAATAAACCCTTGACGGCGAATTAATTGTAAGTTGATGAATTGTTTCCATTCCTAAAGTAAAAATATTTTCATCTGAGGTGAAACTCTTTAACAAGAGCTAATCATCTCTATGCTAGTACATGAATTAATTTTCTTCTATGTTTAGTGAGAATTTGATCAGAAATTGAAACGATTGATGATTGAACAGGAAGAGAATAAAGAATCATCCCTCCTAACAGGTGCAGCATGTCAGAGTCTCCCACGCTGCCGTCAGAACCAGATCCAATCAGGTACCAACACCTGTGTGGGTGGACAATGAAATGCATCGAATATTTGGAGGAGATCCTGATAATAACTGATAAACAGCCCAGCAAATGCTTCTGCTTGGTGAAACACAATAGGAGACGGAGGATTTGGAAGGAAACATGGCTGACAAATGCAGATCTTTGAGTCAAATATGTTCAGTACTAGTTCATCATCGTCCAGCCGTGTGCTGGTGTGTTCATGTCCAGTGTTTCGGTGCGATCTGGAGGAAAATCAACAGAGGTTTTCTGAGTGTGTGTTAAATGTCAGACCGCTATCAGACCACTAATTATTTCTGCTCAGGCCAGCCAGCGTGTTTAATTAATTCTGAGAGCTGACAAAACGTATAATTCTGAGAGAGATATTAGTCTCAGCAAGGAAGCAGTTGTTATGATTAAAACTTCATTACTCAGTTGAAATAAAACTAGAAAAATTACCATATGTCATGTAGTTTTTTCTATATAAATGAGGGATTTTACCAACAGTCCCAGTAGAAATCCAGTCATCGTTCATAAAAAGTGTTTTTAAAGGGAAATTTTGAGCGACTGCAGCTTTTTTCACTGAGGTAATACTGACATTCCTCTAAATAGTTGATAATTACGGGCTTAGCCCACAAAGGAGAAGGGTAAAGCATTATTAACCCGGAGAGGCTCGGTGCAGAAAGCTGCTGCTCATGCTGACTGAGCACTATTGTTGTTGGTAACTATTGATTCTTTATGAATGCCATTATACTTCAATTTTCTTTTAGCTGCTCTATTGCTTTTTTTAAATCGTGTTGTCACCAATGCCTTACAGCGTCTACTTTTGTTTGTCTACATGTAGCTGCACAATTCACAGCTTCAGCTCAGCATTTGCAAAAAATAAAAAGCTGTAAGTCCAGACTTTCTGTGGTAACATGGATACAGCTGCAGTAGCATTAGCTTGACCTGTGCAACGCCCAACTGTTTTTAATGTAATTTAAAATAGATTTTTAAATCTATTTTTAAAAATCTGATTTCTGTTCTTCCATTTGTGTTTCTCCTGCTTTAAAAACAGACTAGTGGTTGGAAAACAAACAGCAGCTGTTTTCTGGCAGGAAGTTCATATTTTTTTGATTTTTGGAAAATGATTTGTTTCAGAAACATTCAGAATGTAACGTCACAAATCTTGAAACAGTTTTCTGGCTGTCACTTAGTGACCCCAGTGAACCCTAACCCGTTACCTAGCAACCTCAGAGGAGTTCCGCCCCGTTACCTAGCAACGCAAGTGGAACTCCAGCGTGTTTGGTCACTACCTAGGAATGATTTTGCGCATAAAAATGTGATGAACATAATTTGTTTCGCCTGTAGATCTGACCTAATCACAACAGGTCAGCTTTAGGGATTAAAAAATCAACTCGGTTCAGCTGATTTGACCAAAGGTTGTTTTTGTGACGGCCGTCTTCCTGATTCATGGCCGCTCTGTTTGGAAACTACATCTTCATCCTTCACCAACCTTTATATTTAATTGTATGCACCTTGTGCCTGGTTATCTTGTATTATTAATCATTTATCGTGATCATTTTTTTCTATTACGGACATTTAGATTCATTGTTGTCACTAAAACTTCCGATTAAAATCCTCTAAAGCTGTCCATGTTGTTGGGACAGTTTTGTTGTACTATGTTCTCCACTGTTTGTTCAATAATAGAATCAGTAACTGGCAATAAATGTGAAAATATGATTAGATGCAGATAAACTGTGCAGTTTAGTGATACTAATTTCACTTTTTTAAGTGTCCTTAGAAAAGGACTGGTGTAATTGCAGTTATCTAAAATAGCTCTTCAGGCTCATTTTAATCTGTATTTCCATGTCAGATTGACACATCTTCATCACAACAGCAGATTATGACAGTTAGATGGAATCACTGCTCCGTCTCTCCTTTGATATCTTCAGCTTTCTGAGGGCCGTGTAATGAATTGTTGTAGCACCTCAACTCCCAGCGAAGATCAGTGGACTTCATCCTCTTGAAACAGTTTTCTGCTTCTGCAGAAAATGTCAAAGTTGTCATTGAAATTCATTCTATATGCCACACATGCTGATGAAGGGGGAGCAGTGTAGTGAAGCGTTTCATACTCCTTTTTATGTTGGGCTGGTGCCTGAGATGCCAGCACAAAAAGGTTCCCAGGAGTGTCCTTTAGCGGAAAAAAATCCCTTTCAGCAGTTCTGAACCACTGACTCTGTGTTTAGGAGGATAGTGAAACGGCCCACACACTCAGACGCTCTCTGGAGAAGTGTCGACTTGGTGCGGTGCTCACTGTGTTTGTAGACGGTTTGCTCCTTTATTGTTGAGTTAGACGGAGCTGGGAATATGTTGTTGTGTTGTTGTGTAATAAAATGGATTAAAACCAGCAGCTTGAGCGCTGATGATAAATTGGATCAGATTTTCTTCGTTTTGAGAGATCAGCTGATAGTTATTTGCGTTGATTAATACTAAGTAAAAACAGGGGAAATATCGCCAATACCGATACGATACCATATCGTTTTATCACAATATTTTCTTGTAGTATTCCAATAACAATAGAAGTGAGAATAATTACTATTTATAACTCCTCAATCAATCAAAGTTAATATAATTTAAAAGAATTACCACAATAATTGATAAACAATACAATACAATAGATACACCCCCATAATATTGATACATCGTATTATTAATGCTAGATCAAACTTCAGATTTTTTGGTGTCTTTCTGACTTTTTCTTTTAATTGTTTTGCTTAAACTAAGAACATAATTTTAATTCATAAGTGTCTGCAAAATATTTGAATGTAAAAACAGAAAGGATAGAAGAAAAATCTGCATTTTTCCTATATAAACAAAGAGTAAAAAAAACTCATTTAGAGAAAATCAAAACAAAATATTTTTTGAGTATAGAGTTGAGAAACTACAACAAAAATGAAATTTCACAATGGAAAATGAAACTAAAGTATCAGTTTTACCACATTAGTTTGGATCTGATACTGATACCGATTTGGTACCGATAGTATCTTGATGTTCTGATTGACTGCAGGATGTGAACCAGGTGAAGCTAAACCTGCAGCTTGAGGAATATATTTACAGACAAAGAAGATTTGTTTATATTTTTCTACAGTTTTCACTTAATTACAGCTTTGAACATGTTTTTCTGTCAGCAAAAAATCCTTTTTAGAGTCTGTATACTCCAGTTAATGATTAATGATTACTAAGTTAGTTGATAATTAATTGAATAATGAATTAATCATGATTGATTCGATTCGTTTCAGGCCTAAAGTATTTCTGTAGTTAACAGTTTCCTCCTCTCTTTCTGTCCATTTCCTGTCTGTTTGCTTCAGCCACTCTAACCCTGTTTTATGTGTTTTTGTCGAATTCACGGCCGATCCACCTAAATCTCTCAAAAACTTGCCGTTATTTGTTATTGTTACAGTACGACTTGGAACTACAGCAGAAACACAAAGCATCTGTTTACATGAAAGGACTTCATGACAATTTATGACTAATAGGCTCTGCAGTGGCTGTCCCATTTCTCAGGAGCATTTTTCACGCCGCGCCGCGCCGCTTGTACTTTCTGAAGTAAGATAGTGATGATCCTGTGGGGGCTTAGGCCCTGCTTTAACACAAATTCATATTTATTATTGGTGTAATGCAGAAACAAGTCCAGGTCGCAACAGGGAACTCAGTGGTGCCAACCTGAGTTACCAGGATCCTTAGTTGGCTCCTGCAGACAGGAAATGTGTCAGCTGTTTTACTCACCTGTGTTAGAAAACAGTGAAGCAGTTCCTCTTAGGCAAACCTGATTTTAAGACCAAACCGCCAGCAGCAGCTACAACGTGATGTGTTATATTGTTTTTACAAAACTAATATATAAAGTTCATTTTGTCTCCATACTTTGTGCTACAACAATGTAGTAGGGGAATTGTAGATAGAAAAATAAAAGAGTAAATTTCCACCAGAATATTCAGAAATTTTCTAGAAAAAACAAGGAAATTTTTGGGTTTAAAAAGTTGAAAATTAGTTAGAAAAAACTCATTTTTAAACATTTTGTTACATTGTTACATTTTTAAAATTAATCTCAGAAATTTTCTACTAAAAAGGGACATTTCTTAGTTTATAATGTTTATCATTTTTGACTTTTCAAGACTAGGAAATGTCCAAAAGTCAAAAATGTTTGACCTTTGACACTCAGAAATGTCCATGTTTTTTTGTTTTATTTAAAGAAAATTTCTGAAATTTATCTCTTAAGTTTCTGAGTTTTTTCTAGTAAAAGTCTGACTTTGCAAACTCAGAATTTTTTTTTTCTACAAAATGTGAGATTGATCCAAAGATTTGAGTTTTTGTAGCAAATTACTTTTCAAACTCAGAAATGTTCTCGTTTTCTCAGAAAATTTCTGAGACTAATCTTAAAATTTCTGAGATTTTTCCAGTAAATGTTTGACTTTTCAAACTCAGAAATTTCCAAATATTTTTTTCAAAAAAAATTCTGAGATTAAACTCAAAATTTCTGAGTTTTTCTAATAGATGTTTAACTTTGCAAACTCAGAAATTTCCTAATTTTTTCTCAAATTTCTGAGATGAATTTTACTCTTTTTTTGTTTTTCTTCTATTCTTGCAAGTCATTGTTTTGTAGCTAGAGTGCTGATGGATATTCTATCCTATCAGTAAAGTATGAGGGTCATGTCAGAAAGGCTGTCGGTGTAAATCTGTCTGATTTAAGGTCCTGTTGGGGAGAATCTGCCAGATTTCCTGCTTATTCTTCTATTTGTTGTTGAGATAAGGCAGAAACACTGAGTCTGACAAATAATCCACTTTATCTCTGTATTTGTGATTGCCGCTGCTCACTTTGATGCAAAGTGGAAGTGACTGTTAGAAAACATCAGTTTTTAAATTTTTATACAATCAGAAAAGATGCCAGAAAAGCCTTTTTTTGGCTTTTGAAACAAAAATATAGAAATATATATTGTTATCAGCACCAGAAAGAATGAAAGAAAAAGACATAAATCATCACTGATCACATTCAGGCCATTTTGCAAATATATAATAAGAGATTTGCTGCAATTATCTTCTACTGCTTTGAATTTAGCGTTATTCAAACATTGATGTTTTAATCTCATGTGATGTAATGCAGATTTTTGACTCTGCTGTTCAACATTTCACCACTTGAGGGAACTCTGGGACTAATAATAAAAATAAACATCGTAAACAAAAGAAACATAAAACGAGAACATGATGACACATTTCTAGACACGTTAGCAAGATTCAAAAAACTGCTACCCAACGATGACTAACATTGGCTTTAGTTGTCAAGTTGTCAACATGATGTGCTAAGTCTTAAATGTACACGACAATATAAAAAAACCCTGACACACAGCTTTGCTACTAATTGTCAACATTTCAACAACTAGATAGCAAGGTTAGAAAAAAGTCTTAATTAAAAAAATACGGATAAAAATGGAAATAGTTCAGTTTTGCTAGCTTGACTTTGACAACTTTAACATGTAGCTGTGCTGTGGAACCTGGTGAGTTTTGGTTCAGTTAATTAAAAAAAAAAAGAAGCCAACTTTAACACCAACTCTGACAGATCATAAGTAGTTCAGGTGTTTACGTTAGGTAATAAACCACAGCAGTGTTAGCTTAGCTAATAGCAACTATAGCTAATCTATCACAGCGATCACTTATTAATAATTACAAAATAAACATCAAACCTGTAAACCTGAAACTGTAACGGACTGCATGTTCTGTTCTTTGTGTGGGAAATGTAGATGAACACCTGATACACTAATGTATCAGGTGTTCAATCCTGATACGTTAGTGGAGCTGTTGTTGTCAGTTGCTATGGCAACGGGTCAGCCTGTAGCGTAGCCGACACAGAGAAAGAGAAAAAAAGAAGACGAGTGGTTTTGAGTTGTTCTTTATTGATTTTTTTGTGTCAATTTCCGCTTTCTGTGTTTCACTGCACTGAATTAATAATACCCAAATCTGCAGGTTTCATTGTATTGTATCGTTTCATTAACGGGATTGTTCAGACTATGGATGGCAGGTAAAAGAATCGTCATTTTGTCCTCCAGCGTTGTGTGCATGCGTGAAACTTAATGATGTTAACAATAACATGCAACGTTTCCATAGTAACGTACCAATCCTGACGCTGTAAACAACTGAATTTTACAGCCAATCACCAGTTATTCAGAAAGATTTAAGATCTACAACATGTACTTAATTCCTTCATGTTTACATGGGTATATTGTGACTTTAGATGCTATTACACCAGTTTTACATTCATATTAGCAAAAGAAAATCAACCAAACACTTTGCAGTCAAATGATTGGATGCTTCTTGATTCCATCCAAAATGTCCACATGCTCTTTTATTGCCCCTTTGCCCTCTTCCATCTAAGGGGAGATCTTGATCTATATGGTCTCTATTAAATAAGCAGGCCAATAAATCCTCCCTCAGTGTGTTGGTACACTTTGGGGCAAGGTTATCTGCTGCTCACAGAGCTCCCTCTCTGCATCCAAGCAGTGAAGAAACTGGTTTAGCATACAGTCTTACAGATAACTGGAGCGCCAAAGTGTTGGGAAAAAGGATAAAATGTCAATAAAATGGTTCCATTAAACATTACTTACAACTGCTGTTTGGGACTTTTTCTCTGCATTTGAACGGCGTAAAAAAAAAAGATCCGAATTAGCTCCAAACTCAGCCTCTTCTGCTAATTTAACCCAGAAAATCTGTTAAATATTCCCCGTTAATGCCGGCTTAGATTAGCTGCATGCAGGGTTAATTCTACCATATAAATCTGTTAATACTTGGATTTCCAAAGAGCAGCTCAGGGGGTAATGGCAGCTCTTCGCAAAGAAATTATACACTTCATTATTACACAAATTAACCATATCATGTAATTATGTGAAATTACAATTACATTATCTCACCTAGTCACTCCTGCTTTCTCAGGAATGAAGATAAAACGACATAAATATGATTTTTCTGTGCAAAACCATTCATTAGCCTGCAGGAATGTGAACACACCAACTTTAAGACTTTATTTAGATTTTTGAATGTTAAACTGTGAGAATTTAAACATCCTGTCCTCCTGAAAGGACTGGTGCTTTAAAGTACTTTAACTGGAGTGGACAAAGTATGATTTTATAATCTTACATTGAACTGTTCCTATAGTCTGTAATGGCTTCTTCAGAAAGCTAATCGACGCTTTTATTCTCAGCTCCAACGCACATTATTTCAAGTGTCGCTAAAGCAGCAAACAACACCAACGCTGAGGGATGAATTTCTGTTGTTCAGAGCCGCCGGTGAGAATAAAAACGGCTCATAAATTATAAACACCTGATTCACTAAACTACTGCAGAACAACTGAAAAACACAGAGTTTGTCTTACACATTTGAATTAAACATTTAGAATCAAATCACATTTTTTTACTGGCCATGACGGTACATCTAAGTTTGACGGCGTATCAGGGTCATTTTAAGGAGAAAAAAAAGTAGATTTACGACAAAAATTTGGACATTTGTGCTTCAACGTTTGGAACTAGAGAATTTTCTTGTTTTTATAGAAAATTTCTGAGATCCGTCTCAAAATGTTGGAGGTTTTTTGTAGCAAATTTTCTACTTTTCAAACTCAGGAATTTTCTTATTTTTTACTAGAAAATTTCTGACGTGAATCTCAAAGTTTTTCTGACAATTTTTAAATTTTTCAAGCTAATATATTTTATCAGCGAGCTAAATATTTGGGAGCTAGCTGACAAATAGCTAGCTAAATATTTAGCTACCTTAGCTAAATATTTTGCTTCAGACTAAAGCTACATGTTTATTCAAATATTCAGTTGCTAATTAAGTACTTAGTTAGCAACTAAGTACTAGTCAGTACTTAGCAACTAAATATTTAGTTAGCAAGCTAGCCAAATATTTAGTTTGAAGCTAAATATTTAGCTCTAAATTAAATATTGCGAATGTTTCTGGTGGCTTTACTGTCTAATAGTATTTCTTAAGCATGTAGTTTTATTCACCTATGTTTCTTTACTTTATATAATTTATACTTGCTGAATTTCCTTGTATGTTGTCTGTTATTTTATCGTTTTATTGCGACAGCCGTAACATTTTGTGTTTTGGTTCAGAGACGGTGAGCATGAAGTCATGGAAAGTTTGGAAAATGTTGCGTAAATGTTCTGAAACAAAGCTGGATGTTCTAATCTGGATTCCTGTCATGTTCTAAAGGCTAAAGTTAGTTTCTTTGTGATTAAATTCACCATTTAATCCATTTTTCTGCCTTTAGATCACATCCAAATGAATTCTGATCACAGAACCTGCAAGAATATTTGGGCATAAAGCTTTGGACGTGTTTGATTATTTTTAATAACTCCTGTTTGGTTATTGCAGCGTGGCATTTAAAAGCATTTTTAGATTTTCTGACATTGATTCTGGTTTTCTGCAGTTGAACGTTGTTTTGTTTTGTTTCATGTTTGTTGCAGAGTAACAAACACACACCTCGGTTTGACTCCTGTGAGCGATTCGTGACTAATTGCTGCTTGGCTGGATGCTGACTTTCAGTGGGTTGATGATTTTCAGAGTATTAAAGCTGATATTGTGTCATGTTTTGGTCTCTCCTTCCCTCCAGCGATGTGTGAACCTGCCTTCTCTCCCCTCCTTTGTCTCCTGCTCCTGTGTGGTTTGCATTGAGCATCATTACCTTCAGCTATCATCAGTCCACTTCTCGGTTTCATCCCTCTCTCCTCTGGTTCTCCTTTACCTTTTTGTCCTCCGTTCGTTTTATTCCCGCTCCTCTGCGGATCTTTTCCTCCGTTTTTATGGATCTTCTGCTTCCTTTTTGTATATTTTGACCCACAAACTGTTCTGACAGTGGATGTATCGACAGCCTGCCCTACATGTTTTAGGGTGTGTGTGCGTGTGTGTGTGTGTGGGAGCTAAGGAAAATTGAAGCAGTGGAACCTGGATGGAACGAGTAGAGAGCAGGCAGAACCACAGCGCCCCCTACAGGAGGTTTGCAGAAAATAAACTAGTTTGGTGGACTGAGTGGGAGAAAGACAGAAAAAAGAGAAAACAGTTTGTAAATTAAACATAATTTCTGTGAAAATCAGCAGTGAATGGAACAACATTGAGCGCCTTGTTAAAAAATGTAGTTCTTTCAAAAGAAATGTTCACATAACATGTTTTTTTTTTTATCTATCCCTTTAAAAATTTGTATTTATTAATAAGTGGACACAAAAATGTACTTTAGTTTCCCAGCTGAAGAGAAAGTTAGGACACCCTAACACAGGGGCGTCCAAAGTTTTCGTCACATGGGCCAAAATCATCAGATCTAAAGTACATGGATCTAAAAAAAATGCAATAATTAAAAAAATAAAATAAAGTAATTATTGGCAAGTGAATTTAAATACTAGGTAAATATTTTTGCTCTAAGTTAAGTATTTAGATTAGAGCTATATGTTAAACATTTAACTAAATATTTAACTAACTAACTGAATATTTAGCCTCAAATTAAATACTTAGTTAGTTGACTAAATATTTAATGTAATTGAAATATTACATGAAATATTTCAATTACATGAATATTTAATGAGCTACCTGAATAGTTATTCTCAAACTAAATATGGTTACATGTTTAGTTTGGAGTTATATATTTAGGTTGGAGTTAAATGTTCAGCTAACTAAACTTTTGGCTCATCTAGCTTGCTAACTTGGAACTACATATTCATTCATTCTGACATTTTGAATATGAAACCACTAACAGACTGTTTAAAAAACCTTGTCCTGATCTGACTCTTCCTCCTGGGTGCTATCGCTTTAAATCTGGTAGAGACGGCGTCCAGGTTGTCTCAGATATTCGGGGAAAGTCCTGTGCGTGAGCGGCGCCTCAGCCTGCGGGGACATACGGCCGGGCCATATGGCAGCGGCCACCGGCCTCTTCTACTCTGTCTGCAGAGGATCAAATTGTTTCACCTTCTGTCTCATCCACCACTTCTCATTATCACTTCCTCATTCTGGAGCTTCCTACACAACCGTATCCTCGCTTTGCATCGTCTTGGCGCCTCCGTCTTTTTCATTTCTATTAAGCCTTGACAGTCAACTCGGCTGAGTTGCAGCAAAGTGCAACAGCTGACAAAGCTGATTTTTCTCCGACTGTCGACATCAGACGCTGCTGGTTATCAAGCCGAGGCGGGATCAAAGCGGCGGCGCCCCGGCGACGGCTAAAGCAACGGCGTGGCGGTCCGGCGCTAACTGAAGGCGACGCTGCTGAGAGAAACACGAAGTTTTAAATCTGTTATACCAGCTCGCTTTATTTGTTGCTGTCACCTCAGGAGAAGTTGTTACTGAGGGAAAAAGCAGTTGACAGATCAGAGCATTATCTGAACTGTCAACTCAGTATAATTCCCACAAACCTTAACTGAAAGTGATCGGCGCCATCTTGGTAGGCAAGCGCGGCGCAAAGCATAGCAACAAATAGAAAATATGTGGACACTCTTGACCAATGTGCGAGAGAAAGATACAAGAACAAAATGGCTAAATGTCGATACATCTCTGTTTCAGCTAACAGATAAAAGCTAGCTAGTTTTGCTAGTTCAGCATTAAATACAGTAAATATCACTGATATTTATCTTAGTGTTACACAGAGGTGGGTAGAGGATTCAAAAACACTTCCTAAAAACCCACCAATTCAATTAGGTTTGTTTATATTTAAAAAAATCAAAAATACTTTATTGATCCCAAAGGGAAATTAAATGTTGTTGTAGCTCATTAAATCAAATTCTTCAGAGTTATTGTAGATGACACCAATTCACAACAAATGCCTCCTCAAGGCACTATACAAAAAAATAATTTCAATTCAATCATAAAACCAAATGTTGTGCAAAGGAGCTCAAATTTTAGCTTTTGAACAGGCAAAGTGTTCAAAAGAAGCCCAAATAGGGGGAAACCTACCCAATCTGGCAACCGGACTGTGTTGAATGTCACGTGACTATTGTGTGTCACACATGCTGTTGCTATGCAGAATGTCGGCGGTTGGGAAAATGACACAGCTACGTAAAGAAGCTGTAAAAGGAGCCAATACTAAGAAAACCAGAAAAAAGGTCCAAGGGTAAAACGTTTCACAGGTCGGTGAAATGTTAAATTTTTTATTTTTAAAAAAGGTAAATATGTCGAGGAAGTGTAAGTTAGCTTTCCTAGCTTGACTTTGATAGCATTAAGTCTGCTGCCCAATCCGGTATGTTTCGGTAACACTAATAAAGGCGACCCACAAACTCTGACAGAGTAGCGCAGGTGTTTAAATGAGCTAATCAACCGCCGCTGGTGTTCAGACCATCACTTATTAATAAAAGCAAAATAAACATCAAGCCTGAAAACTGTAACCGACTGAATGTTTTGTTCTTTGTGTGGGAAATGTTTAATGTGTGTTTTTCGGCGTTGATGCTGCTGATGAGCTGGATTAGCTTGTCCCGTCGCTAGCGGGGTTTTTGTCAGTGGTTGCTATGGCAACGAGTCCCGCTCTTTTTTCCCCAAAGAGCGGGGGGAACTTGGATACCAGTGTTTTTGAGCATTATTTTTAGCGTTATTTTCCCTTTGCTGTTGCGCACTGCAGCCCTTCTAATTTTTATACGTTTATTAATTGTAAAAAACTGAATTAAATGCTTTGTTTGTTTGTAGAAAGTGGGAATATTCAATATGTCATAAAGTATAGTTGTTAAATTTGAACTTTCTGTGACAGTGGCAATTATGTAAAATTAAACGAATTATCAAATATGAAGGAGAAATACGTTAGGTGCTCTCTTGAATGCTGACAGAAACTTAGCTGTGTATGGATTTATATGTAGATACAATACATATTTAACATTTTAAGAGATTGGAAATTTTCTCAGCTTTATTTTAAGCCATATTTTACAGAAATAAGACAAGAAATAATGGCATTACATGCCGGTCTTTCATTGGAACAGTTGGTTTCATATGAACATGATTCAGTGAGTAGTAATGGTGCCTGCAGGTGTAGATCACTAGCCATAGCGGCTAACAGGCGCTGTCCTACCCAGTCATATATGTCTGTAGGTCTTCCTTCCTGCTGTTTCTGGAAGAAAGACAGAGGTTGAAGATGTGCCGCCCCCTCCTCCGCTTTCCCCCGGGGTGGGAGCCAGATTTTTGAGGGAGATGAAGTGAGGGCTCCGGAGAGTTTTCATGGAAATGAAGGCACTCTTAAAAGACACCCACAGGCTTCTGCTGGGCAGCTTTTGCTTTGTGTTGCATCACGCCTGGCAGAAAAGCGAGTCCCCAGGTTAAGGACAGCCGGAGAGAGAGGAGGGGGAGCGGGATGAGAGGAGATGGCATCCAAGTAAAAAAAATAAAAATAAAAACCCTGAGCCCTGCAGGAAGTTTCCCCAAACACCTTTGTGGCGTTGCCATATTTCCTGTTTCTCCTTTAAGAGGATTTTCTGTCCTTCTCTTTCTTTCAGCGTCCTTTTTCTTTTAGGATGGTATTTTTTCCCCTCCTTTTCTTCAGGCGCTGCAGCTCTTTTTCATAGTGTGCCAGGTTTTTGTTGAGCCAGGACTCTGTCTCACGTCTCTATCTTACACTTTGCTCTCCATGTAGGTCTGTTTCTTCCCGTTAGCCCAGTGTCACTTGTCTTCTTTACTCCCAATCATTTTTGCAGACTCTTTTCTGCTCTTTCTCTCTGAATCCTTTGATCGGAAGCCAGAGTGGGTTCTTGTTCTCCTCCCTTCACCGTCTTTGTCTCCTTCCATCTCGGCTCGATTAAAATGTGAAACACATTTCATCGTTTCTTCTGTCCTGAGATTCTGAAATTATATTTTCCTCCTGATTATCAAATCTTTGCTGTGTTTGAAGCAGGATTGGGCACGACGATCTAAAAAGATAGCTGTGTTAACTCTAAACCACTCATCACAATTGGTAGTTTTGCTAACGCTAAAATGCTACACCAATATGACATTTAGCGAACACTAACTCTTAATTCTAACTGCTTTTGAAAGAATTTAATTTCAATGTATTTTTTATATGTTCTATAAAGTTCTTAGATATTGAACTTATGTTTATATATTGTTCTCTACTGTTTCAAATAAAGTTATTGTGAAAAAATAAAGAACGTCAGGAGAGGAAACAAAACTGCAATGTAGTTTTCACTCATTTCAGAGTAAGAGCATGAATATAAACGGCTACTTCTACAATTCTTAAGTCATTAATCAAATGACTTAAGAATTAGCAAGAATGCTAAAGCTAATACTAAAGAAGATGAGGGAGAAACGGTCAATAGCCAAAATTTCAACACAGATGTCAAATTTTATTGAACTGAAAGTTTACAAAACAGATATGTAAATTTGTTCTTTTTAAATTATCTGTTAAAATTAATTTAGGCAAAGCTAAGTGTGCTAAATGTTTTAAGTTAGCAAAAATGATAAGCTAAAAATTAGCTCTGTCATTAGTAGAAGTTTGTACTAACTGCTAATACGATGCTATCTTAGTGTTAACCTGGGTTAAAAACATTATTTCTTGTAAAATTCCATTTTTATTCTGCTAATATTATATCTGTATTGTTTTACATAAAAAAGCTACCATTTGAAAAATATTTTCTGTCATTTTTGAAATTGTTTTTTAGGAAAAATAAGCAAGAAAAAATTATTTAAGATCAGATCTGCTGTGAAAAAAGCTGGTAGTGTAGTGTGACAAATATTTCTTAAAAAGGTTTTCTCTTAAAAATCAACTATTATTTCACATGTGAATTATTGCAGGCGTAAAAATCCTAAATCCGTCGCTCATTCCGTCTCCATGTTTGTGACGTTTCATACTTTTTCACCAAACGTTTGTCACCGTTTAATAAAGTAACCAGGTATCGTGCAGCGGCTCCTCCGACAGCTGGGGCCTCTTCCCAGGGAACTGTGGGTAATATTTTTCCACTGAATAATCACATTTGTTATTCCAGCGGTGTAGCAGCAGCGAAAAAACCCCAAAATCAATATGAAATCAAATGAATATGTCTGCTGCCCCAAAAAAAGGGACACGGAGACTGAGTCCTGCAGCGCCATCAGTCATCTGAAAGAGCCAGGCGTGTTCTGCTGCCAGCAAACCGTGTGGGGATATGAATGAGTAATGTTCCTCTGTACCTTAACAGCTATTTTCCTGAGTGCCCTTGAGCAAGTCACTTAACCTCCCACTGCTCCAGTGGAGCAACACTAGCAGATCAGCAGGAGGTGAAAGCTGTTTTTCTGCACAGCTCCGCGGCCGTTTGCAGATCCAAAATACGGAGAACGACAAAAAGCCGAACAAGTTGCTGTTTTTATTCTGCTTAAAAACTAGAAAATTATTTAAAAGCTGCAAAGCATGCATCCTGGTTCTTTAAAATGGAAGGACTCAGCATTTTAGCGCTGATAATGAATTAGTTTCCTCCCAGCTCAATGTACACAGAAAACAGAGGCTAAACTGTAGAAAACGGCTGCAGGAGGTCATCACTTTGATAGCTTCAAACCTGTTCATTCATCCTTCTCTTTACGTTTTCCCTCCAATCAGCCATAAATTCATCCTTTAACTGGTCTGGATTCAGCTCTTCAGCTTTTCTTTCAAATTTGGCTCCTTTTTCACAGTTTCAGTCCAGTTCTTAACAATTTTCAAAAAAATATCAGATGGGACAGACACAGAAAGGAAAGAAATCTTAAATGTTGCCTGTATGATAAAGAATTGAGGAAGTGGGAACAAAAAGGCAATTATTGCTGCGACCTATTAATGTCATTGTAGATAAATGAAAAAGGAGTTAATTTCTGACAAAAAACTCATAATTTTGAACTTAATCTGAGAAATGTTCTATTATTGTTTTATGTTAACTTCTTTTTACAATCTTTCACTACGTTCAGACTGCAGCTCTTGATCTAATTTTTTGGATGAAACCCACAACTGCAGTCAGACTTCTGTGTAAATGGTTTACGACTCCTAATCAAAGAAGAACTTTGACGTCACACACTAACGCGATGTTTATGGAAGTAATATGGCCGCCGCTTATGGATCAATTTCAAAGTTATTCAGAGCCTATGGTGTTATCACCAAATGATAACAAGGTGAAGGAAGTTAATAACTAGAGAGTAATGGTCTTCAGTTTCTGTAGATTCGTCTGTTTGGATGTGGAGTTGGAACGAAGATCGATGGGATTGTGATGTGACGCGTTCACTGACAGACTGCTTTCATAATGTCATAATTATCATTTTCAGCCGTTGTTTAGATTTGCAGCGTGTGACTTCTTCTGGTGCAGAATGGTGACGCATGTGTCATGTCAGACTGCAGACACTTTCAAAACAACCGGCTACTATTTTGTTCCACATATGGAAGTGGCTCAAATTGGATTATTTTGTGGTGAAGAAGTTGGAGTTGAGTCACATTTAGCTGCTGTATAAATGTAACCTCAGATCTGTGATTTATCTTTTTCCCTTGATTTGTAGTTTCGTTGTGTTTTTGTTCGTCTCCCATTTAGTTAGTCTCTTTTTTGGGTGCCTTAACACCAGCCGTTTATTCCGCTTTAATCCAAATCCAGTCTGTTTGCCTAGAAAGTCCAGTTCGTTTGGGGCGTGTGAATGCTAATGGACCCAAAAAATTAAACTTTGGTCCTCCAGACTTTGGTCTGGGTTTGGTTGAAGTGAACTCTGCTTTGGTTTGAATGCATGTGTAAACGCCAAGCGGACCAGAAACTGACCAAAAGCCGAAAGTGGACTACAACGCAGGGCATTCTGGGTAAATACAGATGCATTAGCTTAGCGCTAGAGGGAGAAATTATTCCTGGTCTTTATCCAAAAACAAAAGACAAATCCTTGAACCACTAAAATCTAATGCCACTTCATTTTGTTTCAATTTTGTGAAGACAGACATTGCGCCCAGCTTCTTCAGGAGGTTTCTGTGTCGTTTTCTTCAGTGGTTCTTGGTGCAGCGCCCCCACAGGCGAGGGAAGGAACAGGTTTTTCAAAGGGTTTGGTTGGTTTGACTCAGAGCAGAGAAAGAGAACCACAGCAGCTGGAGATGGAACAGATGATGAAGAATCAAACCGTGTCTACCGGACTATCAGGTAGACTATTAGTTTCCCAGCTTGGATTCTGCCACAGCTGTTCCTCATCACATCTGACTGGTTAATTTGGGTCCCCTGTCGTCTCCTTCCCAGCCTCTGGGTTTTATAGTTCAGGTAACAGATTCTCCCATTAACATGTAGTAGAGTTACAGTAATAATGAACGTTCAGACTCCATGAACTAATCTAAAGATGATTCCTCCATGCTGGCTTCTGTTTTGGTTCATTCACAGCTCAGGAAGTGAACTTTTGACTTGTTTTGAAAATACTGAATATACTAAATGTAAGCTTGTTGGTCAGTTTCATTTCATCCTTAGACTCTAATGAATTCAGGTATCAGTTTCTGAATCTTTTTTCGTCCTGGTTTTCTCTTTCCTCTGCAGTGCAACAACGACTACGCCCCGGTGTGCGGCTCCAACAACAAGAACTACCAGAACGAGTGTTTCCTCCGCAGAGACGCCTGCAAGCTGCAGTCTGAAGTCCTTATTATGTCAGAGGGAGACTGTCCTGCCGGTACGCAGATTTACATCATAGCGCACACACATGAACACACACACAGCTGCAGAGGAGCCTAGAACACTGATCAAATGCACAAACACGTTTGGGAAGAGTTTATTGTTGTCAGGAGGGAAAGTTCCTGCAGATATGAGGTGGAAGAATGGAGCAAATCCTAAAATAAAGAAATTAATAGAGTTCTAACTTTGTTTCATGAAGTAGATGCATTAATCTGAGTTAAACTAAATATCGATGCTTCCTGTGATACTCTCCATCATGCTGCAGATGAACCTGAGGATCAAACCCTGACTGATATTGACCCACTCTTGTCTTTTTAGTGCTTGGGGGTTTTCAGCTTCTGTTTCTACATCTGCTTTTTGCTCAGATCAATGGCGTTTCCTGACTTGCTCTGATCTTTGATTGACTTTTTCACAACTTTAGCCTTTTTTATGGTGGGAAATCCACTGATCCTCATTAAACTGTGCTGGATGCGTTGGGAGAAGTTTCTCTTGCATGATGTTTTGATCCTAATTTCATCCATGGTGGCGTTGGTTAGCTGTTGCTCCTGGTTCTTCCTGAATCTCTGAGGTTGTTTTGATGCAAAGTTATCATGGCTGCAGCTTTTCTGTTTTTCTCTGGATTAAACTTTTGCTAACGCTGACCAATAAAATTAATTTGTTAAAAAAATAATTGTTTACCTTTCAAACGCGGTAAAAAAAATTCTCAAAAACAGGAGAAGGCATTTATTCTTTTTTAAAATATGAACAATCTAACAACTTCCACTATTATGCTAACAGGGGAGCTAATTTTTCATTTTGTGCTTTAGGTAACTTTAAAAACATTTAGCTAACTTTAGATTCGCCTTAATTTTTCCAGATAAATTCTAAAGCACTAATTTAGCTTTTCTTTAAGCGTCTGTGTTGAAGTTTTGGTTATCGACATTTAAGAATAAACGTTTATATTCATGCTCTTATTTTGAAGTGGTTGAAGCAGTTCCATTTCCTCTTTTCTTGTTCTCCACCTGTGATGCATTTTAGCAGATCACATTTACTTTGTACCCAGAATGCATCGCTGTAGGACTACCTAGTTCTGTTGTGGTCAGTTAGCCAAAATTAGCAACGTAGTTAGCAAAACTCAACAACTAAAAACTCAAACCATGAGAGAAAGGTCAGTTCCAAAAAGTCACTTAATGAAGGCAGATATACTATGTAACTGAATGTTTACAGAACAGACGAATAATTTAGCGCTTTAGAATTTATCAGGAAAAATTAATTTAGGTGAAGCTAAGTGCGCTAAGCATTTTCAGAGTTAGCAAAAGTGCTAAGTGAAAAATTAGCTCCACTGTTGTAAACATCAGCAGAAGTTTTTGAATTGTTCACATTTAAAAACACAACATAGAGTGTGTTAGCATAACTGATGTTAGCATGTTAGCATTAGCTTCTGCTGAATATCATGTTGTTTTAGCGTTAATGGAACTGCTGTTTATGATTGGCGCTATATTTAGCAACTTTTTAGATCAATCTAGTGACTTTTTTTCAAACAGTGACAAATCTAAACATATTACTGGAAATATTTATGGTGACAGCGTATGAAGCAGCGATTTCTCCGCTGAACAATTGTAACTGATAGGAAAATTCAACTGCAATAGCCTCTGTTCAACCCAAAGAGGGCAGCACTGAGACAACTTTCAGGCAAAAATACTGCAGAACTAAACAAATTTGCACTAAAATGTCAAAATCAGCACAGAAACATGAAGTTCAAACATTTAAGGACTAGTTTAGAGAGTTTAGTAGCCAAAAAGAAGTTAATTTATGGTTTAGTTACACTTTAAAGAAACATTGCTATAGAAATATTGTCCAGATTCTGTACTAATATGAATCTATCTAATGCATATCATCGTCTTGTGTTTAATTCAACTCTCTGGTTGCATTGTGATCCTCTGCTAGCTGCAGAAAACAGCTCACATTTAATTAGCACAGATTTGTTTTGTTGCAATAAAGGCTGTTTATTTGGCAGACCAACAGAGACTTTATATAATTATACACAGTTACCCCAGCTGATTCCAGTAATTTATCTATGAAATTTATCCAACAACTTTTTTCTATTTTAGGTCTAACAGCCTTTACTCATTGTGTTTTTATGAGCCGGTTTTATTGATGGCATCACCTGAGCCTCGTCTTTCCCCCTGCTGGAAAGAGAAAAGACTTGGTGTCATTTTTACACATAATTGGGATTAGAGTTTGCTGATGAAGCTTGGTGTTGAAGCGGTTGAAGCGGCTGCGTGGGCGTCGCAGGTCGGAAAGGTCGCGCTCTCCATTAGCCGTGCTGTGAAGAGCAGGAGTGCTGCATAAAGAATGCATCACTATTTCTGATCACTCACTGAGCATTCAGCAACATTTCTCTGTGAATTTTAGCTCCTGTATTGATCTGTTTTTGATCAATACAGGAAGCTGAAAATCTCCTGGATCTCCGGCAACATTTAGACCAAATGAAGTCCGATAAGTTTAAACTTTGTTTGTTTATTTGTACTTAAAACAACTGCACAGCTAAAAGCTGAAGATGCTGATTTCTAGTCAACATGTCCCTCATTCTGTTTGTTCTGTCCTTAATATTGATGAAAAAGTACTAATTCCATTGGCAGGTTATTTTACTTAAAATATGAGAACAATATCTTGTTATAAGAGAATTTATCTGCCAGTGGGACTAGAACTTTTTCAATAATATTAAGGAATTATTTACCTAAATATTTGTTGCTGAAAAGGTACACGTAAGTTTTTTTTTAATTTCAGCTGTACGAACATATTTACACAAGAAACTAGACAAAAATATTTGGTAAGATTCTGTGTTTTTGCAATGAACATATTAAACTACATAAATATTAAATAAAATTACAATAAATTGAACTGAAATGAAAGCAAATTAATTCTCAATAGAAAAATAAAAAAACAATTATACTGGAAAACATAAAAATACAAAAAATCATAAAATTAAGTGAATTAAAATAAATGTAAAAATATTATTTTAATTAAACAGAATGAGAGATGTTCGCTAGAAATCAGCCTTTTTAGGTTTTAGCTGAGCAGCTTTTATTTTTTTATTTTGTTTTAGACAATAAAAACAGTTGGCAAAATGTTGTGTTTTTGCAGTGCAGTTTGTCTGTTCTCAATAAAGCTCATCTTTTTTAGTGACTTATTAAACTTATTCATATGGCACTTTAAATTTTTTATTTAATGGAAATAACGCAGTTACAAAATAGTTTTTTCTCTCCATTAGTAGCATAGCGACAATCATTTGTACACATTTGTAATAGAAACTATTGCTATTGGCTTGCATACGCTCACGGTGCATTTAAAGACGGCTCGGAAAAACACGGTCCCGCCTGTTAGCATCAGATTAAACTGTTGTAACGGTGGTCCGTTGCTCCATGGCTGTTGGTGATGTAGAAAACTCTTGATGATTGAATTTCTCCCCAGATGACTCTGAGATCAGTGACGACCCTAAAAATGGCCGCCGGGGCCTGAGTGTGAATAAAACATTTATTGTGAAGCAGCATTTTGGGCAGAAAGAAAAATCCAGATAATTTTCTTTCTTTGAATCCTGGCAGGTAACAGAGTTAATATAGCTCTGGGTTTTTATAATATAGTTTAGGTTTTATTTAGTTTTTTTTTTTGTCTAATTGAGTTTTAGTTAGTTTTTAGAGTGCGTTTACTACTTTTTATTTGTTAAGTGTTGTTTAATTTCAGTTAAATTTTTATTAGTAGTAGTTCTGGCTTTTTCAGACTTTGGTTCATTTTAGGTGCAGAATTCAAAAAGATCAAATTATTGTGATTATGTTCATATCTATTGGGCAGCGAAACAGAAGATACTATTTTCAAATAATGTTTTGAATTATTGTTGGTGTTTTGTCGCCATTTTGCGTAAGCGCCATGATTTGCCGAGAGCTGACAAACTGCTTGTGTGGAGGGAGAAAATCAGTTAAAAAGGCTAAAAAATAGATTCATGATCACAAAAATAAAGGATATTATATCTATAATTTTAGTATGTTTTAGTTTTCTGAACACAATTTAGTTTCAGTTTATAGTTTTTTCCATTAATTATAATCAATGAAAATGTTTCAGTTTTTGTACTTTTGTTTGTTTTAGTTAACTATTATTACTTTGTTATGGAGCTGATTTCTATAAAAACACCTAATCTGGACTGAATTAAATCTTGGTTTTAATTTTTGTGGCTTTTTGTTTTCTGTCTTTGCTACTTTAATCCTTAAGTGACACGCTTAAAGGGATGAGCTGGTTGAAGGAGGAATCTACCAGTTAATGAGTCACGTTGTGAATAATGTTGAGGCTGGTTGAGGCTGAGCAGCTCCGCTGGCGAGGTGATGCGCGGCGCGTTGTAGAGCTATGTGAATCAGATTGGCTGACTCAGTTAGCCGCTCTGACAGAAGTCCATTAAAGGAGCCGTGAATGGAGAGGAACTGTGTGTGTGTGTGGGTGTGTGTATGCAGTCACATGAACCATCCAGCCTGTTTTGAGCTCCTGTGTTTGCTATTGAAGCCATGTGATGACTGCGTGCGTGTGTGTGTGTGTGATCCAGTTCTGAATCATCTGGCAGAGCAGCAGCATAAAGACTCTTTTCTTTCGTGCAGCATTTAGAAAAGCTAATTCAGGATTTGTGAACAAGGAGGCTGTTGTGGTTCCTGTCCCGTTATTCTGGCTAAACGAGGTCACTGTACACAAATATTCAGTGTGTGTGAATGAATAGACGTCCTGCAGCGGCCACACCGTCTCTTCTCAGCTGCTTTCTTACACACTCTGATTTATGACTGAATTAACTTTTCCTGACAACGACACAATGACTGCAAGCCATTTCATTCTCCGTTAAAGGGCCGGTGTCGTGTTTTCCACACAGAGACGTTTTGTAACACAGTAAAGTAGGGCTGAAAAACGTATCACAATATAGCATGATGGAAAGATAGAAAAAATGGATTTTACATAATACTGCCCCAGAAAATTTCTAGAAAAAACGTATGAGTTTGAAAAGTCAAGCATTTTCAAGTTTTGAAACTAAGATTTTCAAGTTTTTCTCAAGAAAATTTCTGAATTTAATCTCAAAATTTCAGAGTTTTTTGGTGGGAGGATACTCCCCTTTTTTTGTGTGTAAATGCCAAAAATGGCCCTAATGCGCCGTCGTAGATTCTACAGTCTTCTTTAAAGTGTCTTTAATTGCTGGATGCTGTTTATCAATAACAGTTTTATATAGTTTCACACATCACTACGCTATAAACCGGGTTGGATGGACGGCTCCGTCCTCTCAGACTCCATCAGCAGCATAGTTTCATTTATGAAGCCATATTTAGACTTCCTCCTTCATGTTGGATTTTCTCTTTTTCTGAGAACTTATTAGTTTATTCCTAAAGTTTGGAATAAATTTGAAATCTTTTCAGTTTTCCGCTCCGTCTTGTTGAAACACTTGAACAGGAATCATCTGCAGCTCAGATATCTACTCCTTTTTTTTTCTCCTCAGTTTCGACCCACTGCTGATAAATATCAGTTTGCTTTATAATAATCAAAGTGTGAAATGAAAACAAAGTTTCAGTGGGGTTTGTGTGCCGTGGTAGCCATGGTAACCAGGACGCCCCCTGCCTGTGTGGGAGCGGCCTTACGTAACTGTTAAACACGACACTGTCACGCGGGGGAACAATGGTGGGCGGGACTTCCTGTGATGTAGCCCGCGCTGTGCTGCGATTGGTCGGTTTTCTCAGATAAATCACCGTTAAAACTCACAGAACACGAAGAGATGTCACGTTTACGGCAGCAGGGTGACGGTGTTTATCTCCCGATCTGTTTCACTCGCTCTCCATCCTGCTGAAATCCTGTTAGCAGAAAGCGAGCAGCGTGTGATGGAGACGCGCGTAAAGCCAGTTTCCCGCTGAGGGCCGGGAGATTACACAACAAAGCTGCCGGTTAAACAGAAAACTCCCAGTCAGCAGGAGACAAAGGAGAAAAAAACATGAACTTATCTTTAAATCTGCAGAAAACGTTCAGGAGATCATCAATAAATAAATCAGTCAAGTTTATTTTATGTAACATTTCAGCAACCAGGCAGTTCAAAGTGCTTCACATCATAAAAACAAAAAGCACAGAACACAGTTTTAAAGCACATTAGACCTGGAAATGTTCTTCAGGTGTCAGAAGGCTGATTTTCTGTCTGTCTTTATGTGTCTCTGAAGGTTCAGGTCTGATTTCTAACTTTTATCTGTAATAACTGAAGCTGTGTGCTGCTTTAGTCATCATCCAAAGATAAAAACTTTTGTTTTGTTCAGGATTCTTTTATCTCCAACATCAGTTACTCAGTTAATCATATCTAAAATTGAAAAAAGATTTTTGGTTTAAATACTTAAAACTTTTTTGACAATATTAGAAATGCATTAAAAGATGCTAATAAACAAATAATTGAATTACTTTTTTTAAATAAGAAAAATATTTTGTCGACAAAAATGTATGTTTAATCTAAAAAAAACCCCTCATATATGTATATCACATTTTTGGTTTGGTTTTGGCAGTTTTGGTTATTTCACAGCGATTTGTTCTGAATGACACCACCACTGCTAATCCACCTCCTTTGCTTTTGCCGCTCTCCTTTAGTTCTCTGCCTGACTGTAAAGTAATTCCTGCGAACTTTAATCTCTCTTTGTGCAAATCCTGTTTCCTTCCTGATGGAAATCCTGACCTGTCGTATCTGGAGGGAGCAGCAGGTGTTTGCAGAACCCGACCGGCTCCCAGACGGTCCGGTCCAAACAGCAAACAGACGGCCTGCTGGGAGAAACCTTCATGCTAAGCATGCAAACATGGCCGCCTTTCATGTTCTCAACAGCACCTGCTGCAGGGAGCCGAAAATATCAGATTGTGACATTTACTGAAAACCGGATTTAGAAGGAAAAATTAAAAAGTTCCTTTTCTGTTCTGGTTACTTTCAGCCGAGGAGAATAAAGTTGTGATTTAAAGTCAGCGGACGGAAAAGCTCCAGAGGAAGCTGATTAGCCCAGGATGGCAGCTCTTCCTGAACATACCAGGAGGAACAGTTAAGCTTTAGCTTAGCCAAGCGAAGAAAAACCTCAGCGTCTCCCTGCTTCCTCCCCACAGGGGAGTTCCTGAACGTCCAGAACAAAAACCCTCTCTGTCCAGACCGATCAAATCATTACAACCAGCACTGTCCAAACTGTATGCACCCAGAGCCAAAAGTTTAAACTATTCAGGGGCCAAATTTTTTTTTTCCCATTTAAAAACTATATTAAAAAAAATACTATTCACTTTTTTACCTGCACGACAATAAATTAAAGTTAATATTTTGCATTTGACTTAGTTTTTTACAGTTATTTAGCTTTTTTTTATTCTCAGGAACAAAAATAAGAATTTTCTCCTACAAACTTTGCCATATTTAGCCCAATATAATGGATGGATGTGAGTAAAAACTTGATAGATTAAAAGTAACTAAACTAAATTTAACATATTTTTAAGAAGATGTAAATGTGCCATGGAAAATATAATCCTAAAAAAATAAAAAGTGTCGAAGAGCAAATTTGTATCATTCTTGAATTGCGGTCTTGGGCCACACAAAACTAATCCAGGGGCCACAAATGGCCCCCGGGCCGCACTTTGGACCCTCCTGCTCTACCCAGAGACGTCACTGGTTTTCTTCTCCATCTCTGACGGTTCAAACTGCGATATGTTATTCATCTGAGCGCCTCCGCTGGTATTGTTCTGAAGCTAAAGGTTTTTATTGATTTAACACGAGCCCCTTCTGACTGCAGCCTGATCCACCAAGCTAAGCCTTTTCACGAAACACTGCACACTTAGTGTCCCGCATGCTCCAAGGTCAATAAAAGCCCGCAGACTGAAAGGCGATGGAGGAGGCAGCGCACTGCAGACAAAGTTCAAAGAAGGATTTTCTTTTTCTCTTTCTGTGATTAAAGATGTGCGTCGGAGTTCTGTTTGAAAAGAAAATAAAACCTTGGTTAATATTTGGTGTTGTAGGGAAAAGGTTGACTTCTGCGGAGGCAGCTACTCTGTTTTAGTTCAGTTTATTTTATATTCAGAGGAACCACTTTCTTTTTTTACTTTAATTTTCATCAGAAAACAGAGTGAGCCGAATGAACCCAAACTCATCCTTATGAAAAAGATTTTATCTTTAAAGTAAATAAAAACCCAAAGCTCATTTCTTCTGCTCATTTTCCCTCTTTTCTGCTTTCCAGTCTGGAAAAGAAAAATAATTTTACACTACTGAAAACCAAAAATTGATTTAATTGGTGCACTGTTTGGTCTCATTTTATTGTAAACTTTCGGTTTTTCAACAACAGTAAGTTGATTTGATGTAATTACATTTTGCCTTTTTAAATCAGGCAGAAAAAAGTTTGTATTAACAAGCTAATGGATAAATAACCTTAAAATTAGAACCTGCCTCTATTTTTATTGAAACTTTAAACTGTGAAAGCGTAACCCCGCCCCTAGAGAAATCTGGAGAAATCCCCCTAAAGTGGGCGGAGCCAGCACACGTGGTTTAGTGGGTGTGGTCAGGACAAAAGAAGCAATGTTGCTAACTTAGCCACTTTGTCACTATATTTAGCAACTTTTTAAACCGTATAAAAAAGACCTCTTGAAAGCGACTAGCAGCAAATCCACTGATATCTTTCTGTGCTGTTAGACTTTTGTGGTGACGTGAAGCACCGATCCCTCTGCAGAAACGGTCCTGAATCAGCAGAACCGTCACTATGGAAACGGTATTAATCAAACTCCTGATGTGTGTCAGAGTGAGATGGTTTTACACCAAAACGTTCGGCTGTGTGGCGTAGACATCAATTGAGCTCTACCATTGTAACCAATAGGAAAAATCAACTGCAGTATCACCAGTACCACCATCCCACCTGAAGAGGGCAGCACTGAAATAAATTTACCATAAAATATCGACTTTGCACAGAAATATAAAGATATAAATCATAAGGACCAATTTATAAAGTTCATCTACAAACAAAAGTTCATTTTGGGATTAGTTTCTCTCCAAAGAAACGTTACTTTAGAAATATTGTCCAATTCTGCAAGAAAAACTTTTATTTTCATGTCTTTTATTAAAAGGGGCTTAAACATTTTTTTAATTTAATTACTTTGCTGGTTCATTGGTTCTCTTTTCAAATTATAATCAGTAATTTAATCCAGTAATGTTTGGGTAATGCTTTGTTATGACACATTGACATGAAACAATAAAGCATAATATGTAATAAGATGTATCGACTATCAAACTTTAAAAACGTTATCTGTTTACATCACCCTGACATTTGTTGTCCTTGTCATACTCTACTGAGTAACTGATCAAATGATCAATCATTTAATATTTAAAAATTACATCATCAGATAGACCAGAATATAAAGTTAAATGGAAATTTTGATATTTTAAATACGAAATTGGCAATAACTTATAAATGAATAAAAAGCATGTGAATTTTTAAGAAAAACTTCAGGTGTGTGTCTGTGTTTGGTGAATTTTTGGTTTAAACATGTTTGTTTTTCATTCAGTGGGTAGAAAATCTAGAAATTTTACTCAAGTAAGAGTTGAAATACTTCACCACTAAAAGCAAATTTTTTCAAAAAGTTTCTCAATGCCATCCATTCGTTTTCTAACACCTTGTCCCCAGTGGAGTCAGGAGGTGCTGGTGCCTCTCCAGCTACGTTCCAGGTGAGAGGCGGGGTCACCTGGACAGGTCACCAGTCTGTCGCAGGGCAATACAGAAACAGACAGGACAAACAACCATGCACACTCACACCTTGGGACAATTTAGAGACCAATTAACCTGACAGTCATGTTTTTGGAGGAAGCCGGAGAGAACCCACGCATGCACAGGGAGAACATGCAGACTCCATGCAGATAGACGGCAGACCGGGAATCGAACCCAGGACCTTCTTGCTGCAAGGCAACAGTGCTGCCAACTGCGCCACTCAATGCCAAAAATGTTATTTATAAACTCTGCCGACAGTACAGAGTTACTAATAAAACCTCTGAAATGTGATCCGTTTGATTCCCGACATAGGACCATAACCCAAACGTGTTTCTGTTAGAAATGTATTGGATCGAACCGGGCCTTACGCCATGCCGCTATCAGTGACAGAGATCCGATCAGGTTCCATCAGGACTATTAAAAAACATCTCACATGTCCCAACAGCAAGCAGAGCCAGAAACACCCGCCTGGTCTGGCCTCGTGTGTTTCAGCAGCTCGCCTTATCAATCAACCAATCAATCAAGTTTATTAATACAGCCCATTTCAGCAACAAGGCTGTTCAAAGAGCTTTACATCATAAAAACCAAAAATCAACAGTTGAATTTTTACCATTGTTTCAAAAGCAGCTTTATCCAGGTTACTTTTAGTCAGTGTTTCAGCTATTTTTTCAGCTAAATTTTTCTTGAAGATTTGTGGCACATAGAAGCTGAATGCTACTTCTCCGTGTTTGGTTCTGGTTCTGGAGATGAAGAGCAGAACCAGAAGGTTGGTCCAACAGCAGCAGATCTTTAAGCCGTTCAGTGATTATAAACTAACAGCTGTATTTTATTCTCTGATCTATGAAGAGACTGTTGCAGTAATTAATGATACTGGATCTCGTTGCGACATTAGTCCTCCAGTCCTGGAAATGTTCTCCAGGTCACAGAAGGCCAACTTTGTTACAGTCTTTATGTGGCTCTGAAGGTTCAGGTTAGAGTTCGTCCTGATTTTTAGTTTCCAGCTGTAGTAACTGAAGCTGTGGTGAACTCTAGATTATTTCTCTCCGGGTCCAAACATAATAGCTTCGGTTTTGTTTTATGAGGCTGATTGGGTTACTGCGCTCCTGAGGATCCGTTTACAGCAGCGGCGTGATCGGTTGGGTGAGCTGATGCTGTTTCTACAGCGTTACGTAGATTCATAGGGAAAGCCGTAGAAAAGCATTCGCTGACACTCGAACAGCTGGAAGCGGAGCGCGCTCAAAGTCTCGTCCTCTGTTTATTATTCCAGCCTTTCACTTTTAAATCTGAGTCGCAGTATTGCTTTCTATCGTTGGAGAAATCTCATCTCCCCACAACAGAAAGCATCCTCCCAACATGACCACAAGCCGATAGTCAAACAGACGAACACTTCCACATGCTGACCCAGGCTCATTCAGCTAATGTGTGTCTGCAGCAGCCTGTGGTTAATAACTGTGTTTGTTCTCTCTGCAGATGCCGGGTCGGGATCGGGAGACGATGGTAAGATTACTCAACTCATCCGTCCTCCTACACCTCCTCTGCTCCAACTCCGCATACGCTGCTGCTTTTCTTCAATATGCTTCTCTATATGTTCTTCTCTGTGACACAAAAAGTTTTATTTTCCTCACGTTGAACACAACTTTACATCCCGATAAGTTTAGTCTGTGTGGTTAAAGTAATTAAAGCTCTTGAGACTTGCATTCATAGTTTAATTTGCTGAAGTGGTTCAGTTACCTGCTTTTCATAAAACTCCTGGAAACTGTCAACCTTGGCTTGGAAATCTGATGACAGATTTTCGCCCAAACTCTGATGAGAGGAATCCGCGTTTCATACAGCACTCGCACCAATACGGCCCACACGCAAAGTCATTTATATTCATCTCCATGGCAACTACCACGGCATTCAGACGTACCGGTCCGCGATTGGTTTTATTCTCCTCTGTTTATTTAAGTCAGTATTCATGTAAAAATCATGTAAGTCGCACCTGACAGGATAAGCTGCAGACTGGAAAATACTATATCTGAAGTCCATTAAGACAGGACCTGAAGGTTAGAGAGATTAGAAAACAATCCAAGAGCTCCACGTCAGATGCTAATTTAGCATGTTAACTGTCTTCACCCACTTCAAAATAAGAGCATGACTATAAAAGGCTAACTACCTGAAGAATTTAATAACCAAAACTTTAACATCGATTTCAAACTTTACTCAACTGAACATTTACAAAACAACAAAGTAAATTTAGGGGAAGCTAAGTGCGTTTAACATTATGAACGTTATCAAATGTGCTAAACTGCTAAGCTAAAAATGAGTTCTGCTGTTAGCGCCTTAGCAGAAGTATACCCTCTGTTTTAGTCATATAATCAGAGCGCGTGAAGATGGAGTCCAGCTGTAATTCCCGACTGATTGCTCTAAAATTAGGTCTGATGTTTTTCTCATTAGCTTTCTGAGTTAGCGATGGGTTCCTCCGAAGAAAAGCTGCAGCCAGTGTAACTTTGCATTAAAACAGCCCTGAATGTTTCTGAGAACCTCAGAGTGAGAGGTTCATCAGATCAAATTAAGCTTTTGAGAAAATTAGTGCTTTAGAATTTATTAGTAAAAATTAATTTAGGAGAACCTGGATACGCTAAACGTCTTCAAAGTTAGCAAAAGATAAAAATGAGCTGGAACTGGAGCTGATCCACAGTCGACACATTGTGATGAGTTTTGTATGCATTTTTACAGCTTGCACATAAACTAACAAGTTGCTTTTAAACCTGGTCGAACTTCTAAAGGACAAATATTCATGTTTTATGTACAGATGTGTTACGACTGTAGGTGAATGCTAATGTGTGACGGATATGTTAGCTGACACGTTTCCTGATGCAGCCGGTGTCAGTCGACCGGCTGATTACGCTGCGTTTGCTCGGCCTTGTTGCAGTTGTCAGACAGTGAAGCTGCTTCTTGTTTCTGGTGCAGACTGTTCACACAGAGGGAGGACATGACACTGCTCACGGGTTTATTTCATGACCTCGATTATTGTCTTGTCACTTGGCTTCATTTCACACCGTACTGCAGAAGGAAGCAGGGAAAAGGTTATTGAAATGTTTAAATTCTCAAGTCTCTACAAGGTAATGGTTTTGTTTTAAGGTCTTGACTGTTGTTAAACTGTTCTCACGAAGAAACTATTATCTTAAGATCTGGATCTGATGAAGGTATGGAGCGATTTAAGACAGGATGTGTGAGTTTTCAGTCTCAGGAAAGCTTCTGGTTGGTAAATCTTCCTAAAGGAAAGGAATGATGAATGGATGTGAAGAGGAATCAGAACATTGGTGGGAGGAGGCACCGGATGAAAGATGAGAAGCTTAAGGGAGCACGATATATTGGATTGTTTTGTGGTTGAATTAGATTTAACGGTAATGAAATGAATTTGAGTGAACTGGACAGAATGGTTCTCAGGTGGAAAAAGGTGAAATATTCCCTCTGGGTCAGGGAGTGAGTTGGAGCTTCCTGGAGAATCACATGTTTAAACCTCTAAATTCAAGAATTCAACCCTCACATGTGGTCAACATTTGTGGATCACAACTAAAGGATTAAGATCTTGAATATAAAAAGATAAAATGAGTTTTCTTGGAGAACTTGATGGGTAATTCCCCCATCTCCTGGTCATCTTTTAAGTTTTCCCTTAAGGAGTTAGAGAGAAACTCTGGAGGTTTCAGAGACAAACTGAATCCATCTTTGTAGTAGACTTATGTGGCTTTGGTTTTATTATTTAGAATAAAAAGACTCTTTTTGTGTCATTCCACCATGAAGCAATGATTCCTGTTTAGTCCACTTTAATCCAACTCCAGTCCGCTTGTGTGGAAAGTCCGGTTCATTTGAACTCTGGTTCGCCTACAAACCTCGGTCTCGGTTTGGTTGAAATGAACTCTGGTTCGGTTTGAATGTATATGTGAACGCCAAGTGGACCAGATACTGCTCCAAAAGCAGGAAGTGGACTACAGCGCAGGGCATTTTGGGTAAATACAGCCAAAACAAGCATGCTAGCCTAGCGCTAACAGGTGAAATGGCTCGTGGTCTTTTACTAAAAACGAAAGAGAAATCGCTGAAATTCGACAACACTTTACATTTTGAGTAGAAGGAAGTTGCTCTCAGTGTCTTCAGAGATTTTAGTGTTGTTTCCTTCAGTGGTTCTTGGTGCAGTGCCCCCACAGGCCAGGAGGGGAACAGGATGCTCACAGGGTTTGGTTGGACTCAGAGCAGAGAGAAAGAGAACTACAGTAGCTGGAAATGTAACAAATGTTGCAACTTTTTCCCCCAACTAAACCAAATCTACCACACTGTCAAGTGTGAAAACGGCCTTTGCAGCTACAGGGAAATCCCTGGTGACCAGAGTGACCCCGGTCCTAACCCTGAGTTATAACGTAAGTGTTTACTAGAGCATTCAACTGAATAAAAGCTGCTCCACAAAGAGCTTTGTGAGATAACTTCAGTTTCTGAAACTTGATGAGAAACTGACCTGTTTTGGCAAATCAAATGGTCTGCATAGAAATTAAACATGTTAAAGTTGACGAGGTCTCATAGACCGTTAGCGACCGAGATAAACCTGGCGTGTGTTTAGTTCAGAGCAAGGGAATGAGACAGGAAGTGAGACACTGGCTATGTTTCTATCCAGTTTGTCATGAAAATTCTGAATGAACTTTTAAATTGTTGTAAGAAAATAAAATGTGAATTTGTTGTGTTTGTATTTACTGGTTTGGAGCGAATCAACAGGCTACAGAGAGCGTAATCTCATCAGATGTTGACACTACTTATGACTGTAAGAAACAGGAAGTAAAGGTTGAAAACTAGCATGGATAAATGAAGAGAGTCCCCCCTCCGATTTGGAGGTTTGTCCTCTGATAAGGCACAGAGTTTTGCTACATTAAATGTTTATATAATAAATATTTAACTTGTTTTGCAAAGTTGAGGAAGTTGTCTCAGATTTTTCTATCAACCTTTTCTAATGTGATGCTTCAAAATGTGTCAATATGTTTGAAAAACAGACAGCTAATATCAGCACATACGCTGATATTCCGCAGCTTATTTGCATATTCAGCTCCTACGTTAGCTGTGGTGCGTTTGAGCTTCATTAGACTTGAACACAAGAAAGAGAGAGATTGAAAGAAGAGATAGAAATGGAACAGAGCGATAGAGAAACAAAAACATGGTCTGAGGCCGAGGGGCTGTTGATGTAAAAACGCTGCAAAGCTGATAACAGAGGAGAGGAAATGTAAGGCTGAGATTAAAAAACATCCTCCACGTACGTGAGCTGGACACATGGAGGCAGGAGCAGGACGAGCCCACTCATCGTGACACCGGCGTTCCCATCATGCTTTGTTTGTCAAGCTGCGTCTGAGGTCTCGTCTTAATAAAACCTAAAAGCTGAGAGGAAACGGAGCATGCAGACTGAAAACACTCAGCAGCAAAGTTAAAAATGGTTGATCAGTTATTCTCTGCTTGGACGTTGTTTTCAGCTGGAAATGCAGTGACGTCGTAGAACAGTGACGTTACACAGTTTCAAATAAAACTGTATAAAACATTACAGTTTTATAGCATCTCAGGATTTTACTCTGCAGATTTTAATTAGTTGCCTTTTAAAGTTTTAAAACATTTTCACCTTGAAGGATTCTTAATAAAACCAAGAAAACAACAACCCCGACCATCCTCTTCATGCGAGTGTCTTCAGTCAGAGGGTTCTTCAGATTCACTGTAATACAGACTGCTACTGGAGCTCTTTCCTCCCAACAGTTATTACTGCCTACAACGACTCAGAAGAATCTGAAAAAATATGAGTTACACCAACATTTAATTTTAAAAATAAAGAAAAAAATAAAAAATTACATAATCAGACTGATCAAAATATAAGGTTAAATGGAAATGTTGGTATTCTAAGGACCAAAACAATAATAATTAATACAAGTAACAAAATCAGGCAAAAGAAAAAATGTTTCCAGATCAGTTTCTTTCAGTAAAAAACTTAGGAAACTTTAACAAAAACAGCAGGTGTGTGTCTGTGTCTGGTGAATTTTTGGTTAAAACATGTTTGGTTTTCTTTTACTCAAGTAAGAGTAGAGGAACTTTATAATAAAATTACTCAAGTAGAAACACTCCGAAAGGGTGAATCGATCATTCAGGAGGGAAACGGACAATTAGGAAACAACAGCTGAGGGGCAAAGGGTGTGTTTCTGCACCAGAGGAGGAAACGCAAACAGCCTCGGTCCGCACAGAGCGGGAGGAGAGGTCAGCGCATGCGGAGGAAGCCTGCTGGTGCTTTACGAGCCGGGGGAGAAGGTTAAAGCAAGAGGCTGTAAAAGATGGCTTTGAGGGAAGCAGCAGTGGAGACCCATCCTGCTGAAAATCAAATACATTTTAACGGCCCGCCATAAATCCACACACATAAACCGGGATACGCCAGGAAGTTGCCAGTTTCATTGGCTGCAGGAGGTTTGTGTGACTCTGAGTGTGTGTGTGGGGGTGTGTGTGCGTGTGGGGAGTAAAGCTGCAGAGCATGCATGGCTGCATTCATGCTTCAGAGCGTGTGTTCTCTTTTATTTATTTATTTTCTGCATCAGATAAGTGAGAACACGAGTCAGCTGTGCAGAGCGGAGAGCCGGCGGTCATGAGAGGTCACATGGTCAGACGCTTGTCCAAATCAAATTGTACAGCGGAGGGGAAATTGAGTTTCGCTCACATGATCTCTGCTGGGAGAAAAAAACGACAAAAGCTTTAAACAGAAGAAGGTTTCTGAAAATTCACAGATTAAAAGAAAACAACGTTAAGTCAAGTCTGGTTCTCTCTGAGGCTAAAAAAAGACGGACGGCACATAAAAACATTGCAATGGAAGACGAGTGTGTTTATTATCTATCCTATGGGTGTCCAAACTGCGGCCCGGGGGCCATTTGTGGCTCTTGAAGTGAATTGTGCTGCCTCCAACTGCATTACAAGAAGGATATTTTCATTCATGTAGTTACATTTACTTGAGTATTTTATTTTGGAAAAGTTGTACTTTTAGGAGTATTTTTTACAATGCTGTACTTTGAGTAATTTTATTATGAAGCATCTCTTCTCTTACTTGAGTAAAATTTCTGGATTTTCTACCCACTGAATGGAAAACAAACATGTTTAAACCAAAACTTCACCAGACAGACACACCTGCAGTTTTTAAGTTTCATCAGTTTTATATTGAAAGAAACTCATTTTGATAAAAAAATTATTTTGTAATTATGTCATTTAAATAGTTTTTATTTTGATCTTTCAAACACCAAATTTCCACTTAACTTTATATTTTGCTCCATTTTATATAATCTTTTAAATATTAAATGATTGATAATTTGATCATTTACTCAATACTTTAGTAAACTTTTTAGAAAATATTTTTTTTCTCTTGAGTAAAGATTTCACAATTGCGTTGTGAGAAATGCAGTTAAAATCACCTGTGAATAAGTTTTTTCACTCAATAAGTCTTTAAACAACATGGTGGCGACGGATGTAAACAATTAAATAAGATGTTATTTTTATCAGCCATTTAAATCGGCGTGATAAGAAAGAACTGTTTCCATTGCAGTTTTGCAAAATGGCTGAAAAACCGTCTCATCCTGCGCAAAAGCTTCTTATCAAGAAAATGTTTTTTTTATTTTAAATTGATGCAGTACCAAAAAGTGAATTCATTTTTGTAATTCCAATTAATAGAAACGCAGCTAATGTTGCCAACGCAGCGACTGCACTATTATATTTAGCAACTTTTCAAACCAAAAAAATTTTCTTTTTAACAATGATTTAAAAAGAAATAGTTTAGATTTATTTATATAAACTTTTTAACAACATCAGTTATCGGCCAGATCGGTTCTCCTCTGACAAAACATGGTGGGATTAAAATATAAAATCACAGAGGAATAAATTTAGCTGCATCTGGACTTTCACCTTATTTTATTGGACTGGTCCAACTGCATGAAGCTGCTGTCCATCAGAGGACTTCCATCTTGTTTTTATTCATTTCCTACTGCAGAAGAATATCAAGTCTCATCGACTATTCCCATTTCCATCACCTTTCCACAGAACCAGAAGTGATTAGATTTCATCTCCCTCCAATGTTTGGATCTCGTTTTTATTAGTTGATAAAAAATGTGAATAAGTTTTTTCATAGTTCTGGTCAATAATGCATGAATTTTTATTTATTTCTTCTGTCGATTTCATTTGGAAAAGAGGAATATTTGTAGAAAAATGTTCGTCAACAAAAGCTACCATATTAGTTTTGTTAGAGAAGCACAGTTCTGTTATTCCCACTTAGATGTCTGAATTAATATGTTGATATTAATAATACTTGAACATTTAAATGCCTTTCAAAAAGAAGAATATTTAAAAAAAACATAGTAATGTCATTAAAACCTGTAGAAGAATAAATTTGGACCTTATCTGTCTCCGTAGTTGTTGAAGAAAACAAACCATCCATCCTTTCTGTACAAACAGCCCATTCAGGCCAAATTAATCACGACCCGTTTAGGAAGAACTCGCCCTGTAGAACCTCTGTTAATTATTCAGCTTTAAAGCCCCCAGATGTTCGTCCAGCTTGAGTTTTTCTCGGTTTATTAATGCCTATAAACATCATTTGATCCAAGGCTCTGGTTGTGAGTCAGCAGGACGCCGCCAGCCTGACCTGACCTGACCTGACCTGACCTGAGCCGCCATTTCTCCCAGTAAATGGTAGAAAACGGCTCCATTATGACTCCTCAGTGGAGTCTAATTACCAGTATTTACATTTCATTTGGAAAAATAATTTTTAAATGTAACATGAAGATCTTTTTCTCTGTCTCCACTGTTTGTGTAATATTTATTTTTGGTGCCTGTTGACTAATGAAAAGATGAGCAGAGTATTGGGGCCTAATTGAAATACAATATCCTGACTCAGGTAATTAATCCAATGATCAGACCCACAACGCTATGGATTTGCCAGCACTTCATTACTTTGAATTAAGGAGCGAGGCTCCACTGTGGTGCGATTATGAATTCAATATCAATTGATCTTCCTCTGTTGGAAGCAGCCCACAGAAATAACCTCATGAGGAAGCAAAAAATAACACTTTATTGTTTTATTGGCTTTTCAAATATGGTCGATGAATCTTAAGGTGCCCACAGCACCAACATTAAGAATAAAATGGCTAATTTCTGCATCTCTAGTGGATTTCAAGCATTCATGTTAATATAGAGGGATCCATGGTTAGCTAAACATGTGCTGTAATTTTTCTATTAATCTAAAAGTTGTTTGTTTGTGATTCGTAAAAACTCATAACTCCAAAAATCACATATCTTTATTATATCTTTCACCTGCGGAGGTCGCTAATTTTTTCACCTGTGCGACACAAGCTAGGCTGATGACGCGGGTTTATTATAATGGGCTGGACACCATTGGAAGGAGCTAACACCGTTAGCTACGGCTAACATCATTACCTGGAGCTAACAGCATTAGCAGGAGCTAGCATAAAATCGAATCAAACTGGAAGATAATGAATGGATGTTTAAATTGAAAGTTTTCACAACAAACTATTTTAACATATTTGAGAAACTGTTTTGATCCTAATGCTAACTGTATACAGCTTGTGTTAGAAACTGGAGCTCTTTGTAGCATACATTCTCCTTCTGGGTTAGCATTTCCATAAAACTGCAGCTCTCTTCCTCTTCATCTATTTCCCCTCATCATTTCTGCATCGCCTTATATTTCAATTCACTCCTCTTCAAATTGAAGGGCTGAAGGTTACTTAATGCTCAAATATTACTGTTTTCACTGGACAGAGCTATCTAGCTGCGTAGCACCTGTCATATATTATCTGCAGAGAATTCATTTTAGTACAAACATCATGGCGACATCCATGTGACAATTATATTATACAAATTTATTACAACAAAACAGCTGCGTAGTTCCTACAAATAAAATCTATTGTTACATAGATTGTTACATTGTTAATCATTGATCCTTTAAAATACGGTTTTGACACATTTTAGTAATAATTGTCCAAGAAATATTATGAGTTTATTGCAAACTTTCTGCAGAAATGTTCAAAAACATCAGATTTAAGCGATGCTAATTCCCACCTGCAGGTGGCAGTGTTTCTTACTTCCACTGCTGCCTCAGACATACTTGATGTCAGGTTGTAGTCTGGGATCAACGTGGAGACATTCAAAAAGTCACACGTTAGCTTAACTATCGCAAAATTCCTTTCAAATCTTTTTAAATTAGCGTCACAAAATCACAAAACAATCACAAAATGCTGGAGGGACGGACCAGGGTGAAAAGACGTTGATATTTTAACGGTTTTTCCTAGGTTTTATCAATGCGTTCTGCCACAACCGGCCCTTTAAGAACATTAATTTTCATTTTTGTGGCCCAAAGTGAAAATGAGGTTGGCACTCCTTAATTAGAGCTAGCTAACTAAGGGCTGTTAAGATGTTAGCTAAGGAGCTACAACCTTCAGCAGGAGCTATATGTTAGCGACTCTGCGTACTTCTATTCACCACTTGGTACTTTCTACGTTGTAGATCGATACAGTGAGTGAAGGAGCTAATCATTTCAATCTAAGCAATAGAATAAAATAAAATAGAAAGTGAACGTTAAGGTAGCAGCCTGACCTTTGGTTCCCCTGCTGATCGCGCCATCTAACAGCCTCCAAAGTGGCGAGCTGCTGCCCCAGTCACACAGCTATCGCTATGGTAACCACGTTAGAGGTTTAGGGAAGTGAGTAATCTAATCTTCCCACTTTGTGGCACAGCGATAAGGCTCACCACCACCAGCCCACCCATATCTGGGTGTGTGTGTGTGTCTTATTCGGTTATTCTATGCTGCAAATCTCCCTCACACAGAAAGCCTATGGAGCCACTTTGTTCCCGTTAATAAGAGGAAGACTCCGGTTAAAAAGTCCGAACCCGGCTGAAGTTGACATTTGGCACCAGCATTACGGCAGAACTTCAGCCTTAAATAAGTTTAACACTTTCATACAAATGACTGATTGCTTATCTCTGCACTCATATCCAGCCGTCATATGATTACATTTGTTTTTAAAAGATGAGATGCCTGCAGAGGACTGAGAATGATGACTGGAGGTGTATGAGACATTTATTTGAGTAACTTTTTGGAAGAAAAAGTGTAACCCTTTTATCAGAGTAATATTATTACGAACTAATCCTACTTGAGTAAAATTTCTATGTACTTTAATAAACGAAGAACAAATAAGTTTCAACCAGAAATGCAGACATGCAGCCTCACAAGGCCTGTCACGATAACAAATTTTGCTGAGCGATTAATTGTCTCAAAAAATTATTACGATAAACGATAATATTGTTTGAAGACCTTTTCACACTGATTTAATGGAAATTACGTAGTAATACATGTGATTTCCTGCCAAAGATAGATACACTTTATTTTCAAAAGAACACTTAACACTAGAACTGATAAACAAAACATCCAAAAACAGAAATAAAATAGATTCTCAGTCTCCATTAACAAAAAATGTACTTGGGAAAAAAAAAACTAAACAACATAAAGCCAAAGTGGAAATAAATACTGCATTCATCCAAAAGAGTGCAGATTATGAAGTCTGTATACTATGTTGCCCTTCAGTAATCATTAGATTTAAATAGAGAAGATGGGAACATCGACTACCTGATGCAATAGTTCACACTACACGGATTTTTGCTCCTATTTTTCCCCTTGGTCGTTCTAAGATTGTGTGGTGTGTTACGGTAGATCGTCGGCCGCTCAGATCTAAATCAGGGGTTTTCCCCGACTCTTAAGCTGTTGAATGTGACAGGTAGCCAATCAGAAAGCGCGGATTCTCCTAGTGCTTTCTGAGGGGAAATTATGCAGGGGAATCCCACACAGCTGACAGGGGACATCGGAGATGATATGTGGAAACAACATTCATGTTTACTCAACTTGCAAAGAATATAGAAATGACAAGGGGAGGATCCATCCATCCATCCATTTTCTGTGCACCCTTGTCCCTAGTGCGGTCGGGAGGTGCTGGTGCCTCTCCAGCTACGTTCCGGGCGAGAGGCGGGGTCACCCTGGACAGGTCACCAGTCTGTCGCAGGGCAACACAGAGACAAACA
>CAEGAG010244818.1:0-30084 GCA_903067065.1 Brachyrhaphis terrabensis | reverse complement strand
CGCGTCACAGGCACTGTTTGGAAAGAAAAGCTAAGGTATATTACTAAAACTTTGAAAACTCTTTCTGTGTACCGTCTGTAAGTAGGCACATGCGGCTTATAGACAGGTGCGGCTTATGTATGTACAGAATGGCGTTTTCTTTAAGAATGTACTGGGTGCGGCTTATAATCAGGTGCGCTCTATAGTCCGGAAAATACGGTAGTTTTGCACATGGGAAACAATTGTAGCATTTAAAATTTAATTCAGACAAAACCCCTAAAAATATGAAACAGACATCATCTACATTGAAGAACTTCCACAGTGATGGTGACGAGTTTAACAAGTATAACATTTATTGTAATTCCCCTAAGTTCAGGAAAGCATTGCTTTGTGTTTGCAGCAGCAGCAGTCCACCTGTTCATTTTGACACCATGACTCGTGAAGCGAACAAAGTGCGACGGCTCACTACGGTGAACTCTTTGGTTGAGCCGACCTTCATCCACACCACGGAGTGGCTCTGGTACTGGCAGGACGAGTTTGGAAAGTGGAACCAGTATGGTTCAGATGTGAGTACACAAAGTTTTTATATGATTTCTAAATACTTGTGTTGCATCAAGACTTTGCTCATTTTGTGCTCAAAATCAGAAGGCAAAAGAAAATAAGAAAAAATCAGTTTCGGAAGTGTCCATGACTGTGACTTCGATTCAAGAAAGCTGCAGAAAGCTTTACCTCTGGTCTTATAGGAAATACAGCAAACATGTTGAATGAGATTCTCTGGTCAGGAATCAAAATATACAGAAGCCTCCTGTGCGTGGGTGTGTGTGTGTGTGTGTGTGTGTGTGTGTGTGTGTGGGGGTGGGGGTGGGGGTGGGGTGTGTGTGTGTGGGTGTGGGTGTGTGTGTGTGTGTGTGTGTGTGTGTGTGTGTGTGTGTGTGTGTGTGTGTGGCAGAAAACTACTGCTGTGGTCAGACATGGTGGTAACACGGCACCAACTACTGTTGTGAAATTTCTTGCTATCTGTATCTTATGATATTTTTCTCCATGTACTGAGCCAGAACCACCAACACTGTGTTGCAGAACGCCGGAGGGAAATCATCAGACATCAGAAGTGAAACTCTGGAGCAGAAGTTTCTGGACAATGAGAGTGAAGTGGAGTTCTCTGCTGGCTCCCAGTCTTATTCTCTTAGTTTCCAGGGTAAAATACAAGACTTTGACATTTGAAATGGGTTCAAAAAACAAATAAATACAACTTCAATTAATATGTCTTTTTTTCCCCATCAGATATGATTCAAACTAATAAGCATTACCGTACTAAGAGGCTTGTGAGCAGACGTCCTCGGTTTGTCTCTGCCGCCGATGTCCGAACCAAGAAAGTGAGGTAGGCTGAAGAAAGTGACCTAAAGCAGCTTTGTGTTAGTTCCTCTGGTTGTGAATGTGATCTCAATGTTTTAAAATGGTTCAACATGAAACTTATCCTCACCATCTATTCCTGCAGAAAGCCTCCAGCAATGTTTTCTCCTGTGCCAGACCACTGGGACAAGATGCAGATCTCTCCAACAGGATTCTCGGTATAATAAACTCACTACAGGCCTCGTTTCCTGCCTCTCCACTCTGTGGTGGGAATGGGGTGAATGACATACTTTTTCCAGAAAGCAAATTAAGGGTGTAAATGTCCAAACTATCGTCCTCCAGCTTCTGAGAGACTCAGACACCACCACTGGTTTACCCCACAATGAGTGTATGCAAAACGCAGAGTTTCCTCGTTCATAAAAAGGAGCAACAGGGAACACATAACTAGAACATTTCTGAAGAACTCGGATTCTCAGACTCAAATCTGAGATTGTGAGGATGAATTATAAGTGCAGTGGGCTTCAGATTTGATCATTCAAGTCCAAAAAGCTTAAAACAACAAAGATATTATTTGTTACATGTCAAGAAAATGTCCAGGATGGACGAAATTCTAAGATTAGATAAAGTACCTGGAACTGTGGTTTCCCCTCTTGCAGAGCTGCCGGCATAAAATAAAGAGTTCACACTCATGTAGAAGAAAAATGTGGAAGTTCTCTGTTTGATCAGTTAGTGGCGCTCTATTCCAATATTTTCCTACTATAAATTTACATTCCCAAAAGTTGCTACTTGGCGAATAAAATTCATTTGTATTGAAAGGAAACACTGAGGCAACCAGGGACGAAGTCGAGACCAAGACAGAGGGCGAATGTTTCGAACTTAGATAAATATTAGTTGACATTGCTCTGATATTTTGTACACCTCCAAATATAAATATAATTGGAATAAACAGTTCATTACTCAACCAAAAGTACTATATGGAATTAAATGAATAATTGTCATGATAAGCTCATACTTATGTTATTAAATGCAGCCGTACATTGATACACATCCTCTAAAGTGAACTAATTAATGTACATTTCACGAAACGTTCTTCAGTGCTGTGTGTCGTAATGAGGTTTTAAAATAGTTCTGACACTCCAAAATAAGAAACTGAAAGTGTTTCCTGTTTTCACCAGAATTTGATGTTTTTTCTTATTTTTCACTGTTTGCTCCCTGCTGACTTGTACTTGTTTTTGCCTTGGCGAATCACATTTGCTTTCAGAATAATTCAAAGTTATCTAATATTTCTCCTCCCTCCGCCGGTCCTGGTGACTGCCACTGAAAACCTTCCTGCCTCTGTGTGTTGCAGAGAGTCGCCGTCCCGCGCACTTCGGATGAATTTCATAAGATCGAAGCACGTTTTCATTCGACCTTGAGAGGCTTCGATATTATCAAGATAGAGAGGATTCAGAACAAGGCGCTTTGGGAAGCCTTTCAGCTGTATGTATGCTATAGACAAAGTTAAAAACTTGGATGTTTTTTTTTTGTCAATTTATTTTAATACATCTTTGGTCACTCTTTGCCAGTTTTTTTTTTAAATGATCTTTTAAAAACTAATCATACTTTTAATAGATATCCTCTAGTAACTACCTCATGTCAACATTTAGCACTGTTCTTTAGTTTCCCTTTCAGGTGAAACTTTGGCAACATGTTAGCTCTGTCAACATGTTTTTAAAGGACATTCCTTTGCTATATTTTCACCTAAAGGCAAAAGACTCAGATGAGGAACAACAACAGAGGACGTGAGGTGGAAGAAAAGCAACTTTTTCATGGGACTGACTTTAAACACATCGACGCCATTTGTCTCAACAACTTTGACTGGAGGATCTGTGGAGTTAATGGAACAGCTTATGGCAAAGGTGGGTTAAAGATGGTGGTTCAGTCAGGGTTTACCCCAGTGTACGATGAGCCTTTTCTTTCTAAATTTACCTTACTAACACTTGTAACAAACAATGTACGGTAAAAGATACTTTAGCGTTTTTCAACGTACTTAACTTTTTATAGTGTCTGGGAAATTTTATATCTGTCAAAGGATGATGTACTATGGGACTGGAGAAGAGAAGATGCCATTCAAATAAACATGCTAAAAAATCTCCGTAACTTATTAAAGACCTGCCTTTCTTACTGCCGTAAAACTCATCGTGTGTTTTGTCTTTCTCACTAATCTTTTTGTTTCTCATCACAGGAAGCTACTTTGCTCGGGACTCTAAATACTCCCACAGCTACACTGGTGACTCTGATGTCAAGACCATGTTTGTGTCTCGTGTCCTGGTGGGGAGCTACACAAGAGGGGACTCCAGCTACGTCCGACCTCCTTCCAAAGACGGTGGAGACATAAACTTCTACGACAGCTGTGTCAACGACGTCGCAAATCCTTCCATTTTTGTTGTCTTTGAGAAGCATCAGATCTATCCTGAGTATCTGCTGACGTACAAGACCACACACCCGCTGGTTGATATATTTTATAGTGCACCAGTGTATCAAGGCAGCGCAGCGTCGAATCAAGCCAACTCTTCAAACAATTCCTGTGTCATAGCCTGAGCACTGCTATGAAGTAAGAGGTGGGTGTTAACAGTGGAGGAAGTTTAATGATTTTTTGTTTTCCAAAGTCCTCTAAAACAACAATATGTTAAAGGGGATAATGATGTCTTTTGGTAAACTCAAAGAAATATTCAGCACACATGTCTATAATATTAAAAATTATGGAAGTGGGAAAAAAGTATAAGTGAAGACTAAAATGGACAATTAAGTGACACTTCAGATGTTCAGTTATACATAAAGGGCCGACGCTGGACTGTAACTGTGACATGCACTTTGTACATGAAGGGCATCCATCCATCAGTTCCACAACAGCTCGTTCCCGCGTGAACAACAACTATTTTATTTTTGAGAAAATGGACTCTTACTACTAAATGTAGGAGAGCCTAATGAATCAGATCAGACAAGTCCAGAATTCTTGCACTGATTTCCTGAGACACACCATGAACAAGAAGGTGGTTTCTAACCACACTAACTTAGCACGTTCAGTAACATACATCATGTATTCTGGGATCAGGAAGCCGCATCGCATTAACAACATCGATGGTTGGCGTGTGGGAAAAGACCGTGAAAGTAAAAACTGTAATACTGTAATATTGATGAATAGACACTACATTGGTCTGTCACCAGCTATTAAGAACTGATAGAAACTTTTTATTTTTAACAGTTCATTGGTTTCTTTTTGGGCATTCTGCTCTGTTTTCTCAAAGTCAGTTGTGGCAGACAACCTTTTGCACTGAGTCAGGATCTGGTTCTCATTGCTGTTCCTTACTCCTGTTAAACAGGAAGTTTTCCTCTCCACAATTATCTCTGTCCTGTGGTACTGTCGGCGTGGGAACAGGAGGGCTTGTGGAGGATTAAACTAATGTAAGAGTGGGGGGCCACTAATACGGGAGCCCGGCGAGAAAAGGGGGGTAGAAAATGGTAGTTTCCCGGCCAAAATGGGAGACTTTACAGGTATGGGTGAACTATGAAAATGGGATCTTTGTGCTCGCCATCGCCTCCTCTGACATGACAGATTGTTGCACTCAAGCTTGTGTCTAGTTGTCTATATGCTGTTTGGTTGGTTGTTTTTCTTTTTGTGAGCTAAAACAGCTCAGTCTGATGTTCAGTGCCTTGATAACCTTCACTTTTATAGCATCTTCTGTTTCTTATTTATTGTGTTCAGAACTGTGGCGGTTCATTACCAAGACCTCTAAACCTTCTAATGAGTTTGTTAATCATAATCGAATTACACAAAATCAGACCAATAAATCCTGAACCAGAACTGCTTTTCGTGAGCCACTAAATTTATGTGTCCCTTTTAAAAACAATCAAAATATAAAAAAATAAGGGCTCCTTGATTTTAATTTTTCTTTTCATTAAATATATTAAGTAATGACTTGAATGGAAGATTTTCCAAATCTTGATGTAAAGTCATGCTTCATCCTGGATCATTTCAAAATAAAGTTTCTTCCTTGTGTGACTTTCTTCATTATACTTCATATTTATGAAATTTGTTGGTGTAGCACAAAAAAAAAGCTAATAAAATAGTTTTCTTTTTTAAAACTTGACTAAATTTAATCAGTCTAATTTGTTTTTAACTTCCTAGCACTTTCAGTTGCTGTTTGCTGAAAGGTGCTGTATAAATAAACTTGCCTTCCTGTTGCAGTATTTCAGAGCTCTTCCTCTGTTTCATTCATATAAATGAAGACGAATGATTGTGACTGTAGACAAGCAGACAGTTGGTGGAGGGTGGACGTATCGGACTGTCATGTCCGCTGCATCATGTTTTCTTCATTATGCCTCTGCAGCCCATTAAGATGGAGCTTCCCAGTGGGAACTGCAGCTGTGCCCCCGCAGGACGTAACAGCCCCCCCCCCACTGGCAGGAAATATCCAGTGACATTAAACAGCCTGAGCAGCCACTTCCTGTCGTGTGCGTGACGTGGCTGCTGCTGTATGGTCTCCTGGCTCCTCTCTTCCCTCTGCATCACATCCTCAGCCTGTCGGATGATAAACCTCACCGTTTCAGTTTCCTGGTAAAAAGACAAGTTCTTGTTTCTGGGCCGTCCTGACTGAGTGTGACGGCTCTCCTTGGTCACCGGTCCAGTTCTAGTAGGTCAGTAATGTGTCTGTTGATCAGCTGATCACATCAGATTTACACCAAACCACTTGAGGCCCACAGGAGACGGGGTTGCTAGGCAGCCTGGGAAAGTTTAGATGAGCAGTGGAATTGATTTGGGTTGACTTGGGTGTTTTCAGACTTAGGGAAGTATGGAATAAAAAGCTGAATATGGAAACAATATTGATGTTTCTACTCTATGCATGATTAAAGTTTAAAGGTCAACCAGCCCCTCCACTTTTACTAAATCAAAATTCCTGATTTTATCAGATTCGTTGTAGCTTAAGCTGCAACGTTTCAACTGAATTACTCAGAGGCTCTGGATGTTTTTTTTTAGGGAACTCCATGAAATTCAACTCTTCCTGAGGATGCTGCTGTGACATCGCTGTTTGTGCTGCTCTGTGGACGGTTGCCTCTTCCTCTCTTCTCGTTTTTCCCAGACGCACGCAGGACCAACAGCTGCTCCACTGATGCACAGCCAAATGCATCTTTAAAGAGACAAAAACAACAACAACAAAAAAAAGCCTCAATCTGGAATGAATCAGCAGAAAATCTAAAATGCAGGAGCTGCTGCTGCTGCTGCTGCAGCGCTGGGTAAAAACTGGAATCACTTTTTGAAGCTTTCATTCAGTCTCCCTTCATTCAGCTTCATGTTTGCGATAATCATGTTAGTCATAATTAGACTCTGGTCATCCTGTTACATGAGCCGTAAGAATCTAGAAGAAAAAAAGGACACAGTTTGAAACGTTGAGAGTATATATATATATATATATTTCAATAAATAAAATACAACCTTTAAGCAAGTGTTAAACATGCTTTTATTAAGCCCACATTTCTGTATCCAAATAAGTATTTTACTGCTCTGATGTTTTAACATAAAACATCTTTTTTCCATCAGCTGTAGATAAAATATGACAGAATCTAGTCAGAGTTTATGAAATGAAAGATGCTACTAAAAACATGCCAGCCACATTATTTAAATCAAAGCATGTTCACGCGATCAAGTGGCCTAGTCAAAGTGCAGATCAAACATCTCTTGTCTTTAGACATCCAGACATAACTGCACTGAAAGCTGCTCCAATATTGACTCAACACAAATCAAGCCACACTTTTCAGATTTTTATATATATATATATATATATATATATATAAAACATTGCTTTTTCATCTGACTTTTATTTATGTCGTCTTGGTCAATCACATAGAATCTTGATGAAACACAAAGCACGTTCATACATGTATGATTTCTGCTTTGAATTTCTTAATTAAACCATCAGCCAATCAGCTGCGAGAACCGACTGCAGTAATGAATCTAGTACACTCGTCACGTTCCCAGCATCCCTTGTAGAAAGAGAGAGAGTGTGTGTGTCAGTGTGTGGGGGGGCGTGCGGGTGTGTGTGTGAGAGAGACAGAGAGAAAAAAGAGAGAGAGAGAGAGGTCTGGCTGACAAGCTGAGGAGGACCACGGATCGGAGAGCAGAAGAAGAAGAAGAAGCAGTAGCATCATCAGCATCATCCGAGGAAGAAGAAGAAGAAGGGTCATCATCATCATCCAACACTTGTTCATCTTCACCAGCCGCTCAGGTAAATTGCGCGTTTTTTGCGCATGTAATTCGCGCACCGCCTCTTTGTTCGCAGCCTTTGTGTTTTATCGCTTCCTGTCGCGAGGTTTGCTGTTTGGAGACAGAAGCGTGCTTCACTGGAACCAGCCTTCTGCTTGGTCGGGACGCGTTCAGGGACTCTGGGTTCTGCTCAGCCTGACTGAGGCGGAGAGTGCGGGGATTCCCTCCGCCGTGGCCCCGCAGCCCACAGACCCGCACACCGGTGGGAGGGGGTGGGGGCATGGATCCATTTCATCACCGTGACCCGGTGCTGCAGCTGGTGCTGCAGCAGCTGCTGCCTCATTCAGCTCAGAAAGTCAGTTCTAGTCATCCTAACGTCACTTTTCTATTTATTGGAGGAACATTTGACTCCCAGAGCTGCAGTGGATCCGCTTTGTGCCGAGATGCGGCATCTTAAAGGAATAATGCCGATTTTTATCGTGTTTTCTTTCTAACTGGGTTTTTGTTGAACGTTTGTGCGCAGTCAGCGTCTTACTTGAAGTGAACATCTTTCGTCTCGTTTCTCTTTGATTTTACAGAAGTTTTGACGTTTACAGTCAATCAGAGTAGCAGAAGTTAAATATTGTCATATTTTTTGTCTGTCATTTCTAAATGCTGTTAACCTTCAGTGTCGACGCTGTTACTGGGCTGTTTGGGTTTTTTATTTGTATTTTGATTAATTTTTTTCTCTTCAGCTCTTGTCTGTCCTCTGTAATTAGTTCCAGTTGTTCCTCGTTACCTTGGTTACCTCTGTGTGTGTCTGTTCTCACCTGGATTTCTGTCTGTCCTGCTCTGACCCTTCCACCTGTCCCTAGTTCTCTGTAAATGTGTCTGGACTGTCTTCATCAAATCACTTTGGATTCTCCTTAAAATCACCAAATAATAATAATAATAAGTGAGTGAAAGACTGTAAGCTGGCTGCTTTCAGTTCCACTAGTTGCTAATTGGATGAAGTCAGAGGAAGTAAAGAGATTAAAAATTCTACTTAAAATATATTTTTACATTTTTGTACTAACTCTTTATCATTTTTAAGTTTCAGACAAGCAGCCAATTAGACTTGCTATCTGGCTCACATTTAAAATGAGTTTAAAGTGATATTTCATATTTTACTTGAAACTGGGGTTCAATTAAGAGCGCAGAACAGTCAGTATCTTTTGGGGTGAACCTCTTTGAGGATTTTGTACCATATTTTACATATTCTATAAGGATTTTCTGGATTTGGTTGATGATCCTCTCATGTTCTCCTTGTTGCACCAGCAACAGGGAGAATATGTCCTAGGACATATTTTCCTTCCACGCAACTTCCTATGACAATGCTTTTTCTGAGTCACTGATTTTAGGATTTTCGTAATCTATAAACCATAATCATCCAAACTACAAGAAACAAGTTTATATGACATGTAAATTTCACTTTATAAAACAAAGAAAAATCATGACTCTTTTGAGATTGAATTTTTTACTTAGCTCTATTTCTATATATATTTTTCAGCTGCCTTTGAACTTTAAAAAAAAAACAAGCTTTTTTCAGTTTGACTTGTTTAAATTTGGACGTGTTTGTTTAATCTGCGTAAATGTAACTCTATGGTGCAAAAAAACCCGTATATTTTTAACCTGTTCTGCAGAGTTTGGGTAAAACTGCACACTGAATTTCAGTTCTAATATTTGCTGATAATGATGTCATACTCCCAGAGTCACTCATGAAATATTAATGGGGCCATCAGGAGGCTGAGGTATGTTCTGCCCATAACCAGTTATCTACATTTGAGCCAGCAGATGCTCCCCAGCAGGACGGGGTCCTGTGTGTGTGTGTGTGCATGTGCGGGTGTGTGTGTGTGTGTGTGTGTGTGAGAGAGAGAGAGAGAGAGGGGGGCTATAGCTAATGATTACAGGCTTCTGGCTTCAGGAGGAGTTTATGAAATAAAACCAACCCTTTTTGTCCAAATTTAATCCTAAAAAGTGACCAACCAGCCAGGATAAGTTGGGATACTACAATGTAAGAGTGGATAATATTCACTACAGATTTAATCACCATATACTGTAGCACTATTACGGCCCCTTCTGTAAAAATGCTGGCCACCCTGCTGCTCCCTCCTCCAAGAAAATCAAGTTTTAAGCCTAAATTCATAGGTTCACAGTATTATTCTATAAAGATATAAATGTAAAACCCAATAAATAAATAAATAAATAAATATATATTTTAAATATATATATATATATATATATATATATTAGCCGTGCTCACCTACAATTTTTCTTGCCATCGTCTGTCCACCCGATGGACATTCTCTGCCGACGCCGCTGATTCATGGCAACACAAACACTGTTTCTGAAAAACGTTCCCGTTTCAAACCGGCTTCTTCAGGACAGCCGTTACATCACTGAGCTGCACACAGTAGCTGATATTCATTGACGCTCTCGTGGGACAAACAGTGAAGAAAACAGTGAAAATAGCATCTCTGATAATACTGTCAGTTAGTTCCAATTTAATTCTATCAAGACAACAACAAATTTAAATCCCTATCATTTCTTTGCAGTAAATTACAGATGACACACTAAATGCCCTCCTCCACTACAAATACATATTTGTTTGGAAGTTGACACTGTGTGGTTCGTTAAGTAGTTAATTTTGAAAGTTGCTTCAATGACTTCCTGGAATCATCGAATTAAACTCCCTAAAAAACCTGCAATTAATGAACTAATCTAGTAGAGAATTCCTTTCATTAAAAAAATTATTCTAACTCTGATTAAAAGCTCCCACTTTTAATCCGAGGCTTTTTTAGGTTTCTAATGAAGCTTTTCCTATGACTACAGCAGGCAGGGAGAAAGAAGTGTGTGTGTCTTTTTGTTTTTTACAGTGTGTGTGTGTTTGAACTAATGTGGCGTCTGCTGTGAGAAGTGCTTGGAGGTCACTGTGTGGGGACTCGGCTGTGACACCTCTCCTCGCCTCGCCGGCCTGCCTGTGCTGCAGGAGACGCTCTGTCGTGTCGCAGAGCTTGTTCTGGCTCTGCAGTCGACAATGGTTCACAGTTCAGCGGCGTCTTTCTCATCACTGCCGGCTGCTCTCGCTTTGAACGGAGCACGCATTTACAAAAAAAACATGAGCCGGAAAGGTTTTTATTCCTATAAACTTGTTTGTTTTTCTTGTTTTGTTGAAAATGTCAGCGAAGCCAAAATAGCTGCACACCATGCCTTCATTTTAGTGCACCACTAACACCCTACGTCTAATAGAGTCCTCCCAAGCGAGTGTTTTACAAGTTTTCCACGGCTCATTAAAAGAAACAGCAGGCCTCCACAGAGCCCCCTGCAGCAAGCAGACACCAATGAACGAAGGCACGGAGGAAGTTGACCATTTATGCTGCGTCATTCACTGTGGACATGTTGGTTCACAAGTGTGTGATTTAGGATGTTTTCCTACCTGATAATCAGATGGACTCGGTTTGATTGGTGAAAGTTGCAACATTTGTTCCATTTTCAGTTGGTGTGGTTCACGTTCACATTGCAGTGTGTCAAATGAACCAAATTAACCATTTGAAAAACCTGCCCCCCCCCATCACCAGTGGTGGTGCTGCAACAAGAACTACTGAAGGCAATGACATAAAAACCTCTGAAGAAGAGGTCTCTCTGCCCAGGCAGATTTAGAGGAGTGGAAAAATCAAATAAGGTTGATTAGCAGAGTTTGCCAACAAACAATGATGTCACCTAGAACATGCTAATGTGGAATATCATCTCAGCTACCCGGCAATGGATCTGTTAGCATGTCAAGAGACTATCATACAACAGTCTTCAGAGTCTTCTTGTTCTACAAGAGTCATTGACATCTGGCTGATCCAGGTGTTCCCCACCTGGATCTCAGCAGTGAAGTTTGTTAAGGGGTTTCTTACAGATACAAATCACCATACAGCATCTCAAAAAGTCAAAACCCCTCTGCCTTGAGGACTTTCCCAGGTCAAGAAATTCACATTCATAAGATGTATGCCAGTCCGTCATAGAGTTATGAGGTATTACTGTTTCAGGGTCTCGTTCTGCTTCAGCTTTCATCGTTTTTTTGTTTATACTCCCGACTGTCTCAAATAGTTTCATACAATAGGACTAATGTAGCCAGATCATGATGTTCTGGCTAACAAATGTTAGCAGAACATTTGTCCAAATGTTCAGCAACAATCTACAAAAATCGGATGGTTGAAGAGGGAACATCACAAACCCCAATTCATTGGCGTTTCATTGGACAAAGGCTGAAATAAATATTTTAAAAAAGACCCAAATTAATATCACAGTCATACCTGTCATGAGTTCGCAGATCTAGAAAACAGCCATAATCCCTCATTAAAATAGCTGTCAAAACAACGATTACATAAGAGGAGTAGAGGCGGGTGTGCAGATGTTTCAGTCAACACACGACCGACTTGCCCTAAATACTGGCAATGTAACACAGCAAAATAAGACCTTGAATACTCCTAGTACTGTCATTACAATCTGTTTCCTTTAGTAATCAGTAAGTGTTAAATGGAAATATAGGCCAGCAGATTCTTTTAGATCAAATGGTACATGTACAGCATGTGGAGATGGAAGTGCTTGGTGGGCAGCATCTCCTAGTTTTCTTGTCTCCGTTTTCTTTTTCTGTGCAATATCAGTAGTTGCGTGGTTAAAGCAGAGAAACGGTGATGACTCATGTTGTTGACGTCACCGTGGTGATACGAGGTCATTGTCTTACTTTGAGGTCCGACTGGCCTTCATGTCCAAGTAAATCTCTAGGAAGACCTGGGCTGCCAAGTGACTGCAGAAGCACTCTGTCGGTCAGAAGTTGACCTTTACAGTCAGAATCTCTTTATTTGAAAAATACGACAAAATATGAGGCACTTTGTGACAAAAACCCCAAACTGTTTAAAGGCATAGTGATACCATAAAATGCTGAATTTGAATAAAGAGTAGAAGTTCACTCTTATTATCTTGACATTCAACAAATACAAAGAATTTCGGTAACATAAGTTAACCTAAAATAGTAAAAGTCTGATTTTAATGTCAGGAAGGGAAAAAAGGTTCCAGTGTCTCTTTATACGGTGGATGTAAATATCTGCTTTCTAAATGTAACTGCGGTGATTACAGAAACTCTAAATCTAAGAAGATCTTTCTGTAAAACTCCAAAATAGAAACTGTCGTGATAATCCATCTGGCAGTGGGCCCCACACATTTATTAATAACCTCCCATAATGCCCAGGGGCAGGCTCCTACCACCTCCTCTTCTTTTTGGATCAGGCTCTGCTGTCTTCCCACTTCTCCTCAGTTTCCTCTGCCTGTTTCTGACCCGCCGTCCTGCCGACGACCCTTCGCTCCGACCGGCTCCGTCAGCTCAGAATGTCAGGAAAAATAAAAAGCATCCATCAGGTTGGATCTATATTTACCCCGCTGCTATAATCTAACACTTCGTGTTCCACTAGCATGTCACAGTGTAATAACAGAACGTGAAAATCCGCCACAGGAACAGTCCATGTTGGAGGATGTCATGGACGTTGTGCTGCTTTTGCCAGCTAATCAACGACTGTCAGGCTTCGATGTGCAAATTCACAGAGCAGCCATTGGGATTATGTGCTACTTTTAACGGATTCACAGGCAGGATGTGAAGAACAAGAAAAAAAATACAACGCGAGTGGAGTGGGAAGGAGCTGCGGTTTTCTTCACTTCCAAGATATTTTGAACATAGCAGAAGGCACGCTGTACGTCAGTGGGGGCCTCGAGAGTCTACTGCGGCATTATCCCACTCTTCCCCATCATTAGAGAGCGAAACATGTGATTACTTCCCCCCCTGTTTGCTGTCAGTGTGTTAGTACCTCACAAATCCCTCCTCTAAGTAATCCACACTGTCTGGGGTTGGATTCAAGTTCTTTTCTCCACTGGAAACAGAACATCAAGTATTATATAGGCTCTGAGTATCTCTAGTTCTGGTTTTTCTTTATTGATTGACCTTGTCCTCTACCCAGGCAGGGCATGCTACTCTTTTCTGGCTAAAGGCCATGGATCTAATTCAGACACATCAACCTTGAATCTGGTATTCACAAGTTTGAGATAGGTTTCTGGCCTCCGTGAGCTTCTGACGTATTGGTGCCAGAACTTGCAACATTGAAAGCACATAGAACTGGTGCTATGGCAGCAATGCAACCACTGGAAAAGTTTTCTCATCCAGAAGAGAGAAGGACTTAATAGAAGGACTTAGTTCAGTGTTTCTCAAACTTTGTCCAGTTGAAGACCATTTAGCACGTTTAGAAAACTTTCACGGACCTCCTACCTTGAAATTGCGCCCCACAATTACACAATAACTCTTACAACCTGAACTGAAAATATTAGTCTCTTAACTCACTTATTGTCTTTGCTTGTCCTAATGAAAAGGGTGGTTCTGTTTTGTAAATGTGGCTGGTCACAACAAAGCCATGAACAAGTCTACTTGGACCATTTTGAATTATTTACAGGTTTTAAAAACGCCAAACACATGGAAATCACAAAAAGACGCTGGCGGTTACGAAACGCTACGTATTGTAATGGTGTTCTAGAAACAAAAGTTCTGCAGCTCATCCCGAGAAACTGAAAACTATTCCTGCAGACATAAATTCCAATTTGAGAAAGACTGGCTTAGATCAAAGCACAATGCTGTGATTAAAGTTCTCCAGCAAAAGTCGAGACCTAAATCCAATAGAGAGTTAACCTGTCCTCTTTCCACTGTTCACTCTCTGCTGACAAAGTCTGCTAAAGCAAGGTTAGCTGTAATGCAGCAAGGCCTCCTGTGGATTCCTCCCACTGTGGATATTCAGCAGCCGAGAGGCAAAGAGGAAGCGGCTTTAACAGCTTCCAGCTCCGGCAGAAAGCAGCTTATGGGGTGTTAAGGAAGAGGAGAAAGTGCCAGTGGAGCAATGATAGTGATTTTCTATCACTCTGATGGCGACATTGACAGTCACCGTGATTGTGATTGTCGCTTTCAGCTGTTCTGTTTGTTTTCCTGCAGTTTCCTCTAAATCGACTCAAGTTATAAGCTGTATGACGGATGAGCCTAAATCAGACTTACAATGGGAAGACGATGTTGCTCTGTGTGACGGGAATCATTGTTCAACCCAACCGCTGATATGTTGAACGTTAACACATCCGACAATGTTCAGAAGCACCGTCCGATAAAGTTTGAGTATGTAGGTGACAATCTGCATAGAAACGTTTTGAATTGTTCAGAGGCTTGTTGGTTGTGCGCGGTGGCAGTCTAGATAATTCCCATTAGACTCAGCTCCCAGTTGTAAGCTGTCAGCATTGAACTGGGTGTCAAGCTCCTTCATATCAGTACAAAGCGTGACTCGCACACATTTGTCGTCTTGAGTTATGTTGCAATTTTCCACACTTCACAACTCAGGCATTTAGTCTCCTTATTGATGACTTGCTTTTAATGCTTGTAATTTATCTCCCACCTCACCTCACCTCACCCTCCCACCATCCAATCATCTCACACTGGGGATGTAAGAGAGCTCAAATAGATTTTTATTTCAAATGCTTTTGTCGATCTTAAAGATCTCTGGCCTTATAAGTTTTAAAAGCAGGACATGATAACTACATAAATACAAATGTAGTTTGACGAAACTACATTTGCATCACCATCAGGATGAAAACGACTCAGATTTTTGTGATGCTGGGCAGATCTTCATGAAACAAAGATATGGTGGAGAAACCTGAAAGAGTTTATTCCTCCAATCACCAGAAGACATGGCGTTAGGAGGCGGCCATGTTGTCCACTACATCCATCACTGAAGGGAAGGTGTGCTCCACCCTTTTGCCCAGAGAGATCTCTGTCTCCAGTCTGTAGCCGATGAGGTTAGATTCACTCTTACCAAACAATTACTGGTGGTGATTAACTTGTCATGATGATTTAACGCTTGACCTCCATTATCTCGTCCTGCTTCTGCTGCTCTCTGAGTTCCTCCTCCGTCTTTAGCCACAAAACGCAGAGCAGATGCCACATCTTTTAAAACAGCAGCTCAGTTTTAATCAGGTGTAAAGGTTCCCTCTTCCCCTCTGTTAACAAGCCTGCGTCACTGTAGTTCTCACTGATCTGCTCCAGATTCTCCTCTGCATCACAGATGTTATGTAACTACATCTTCCCATACGAACTCTACGCTTTGTAAAGAACGTCGCTGTGGATCTCACCCGGCTCTGCGCTATCACTTCTGTGTCACTGAATTATTTGGCAGCGCGTTCACACAGATGAGCAGATTCCACGTCAGGTCGAATTGTTGAAGCTAGGACGGAAGAACCAGAATGCTCTCAGGGCAGCCAGATGGTGAGAGACGGGACGCCTTCACTAACTGGAGGTGGACCTTCAGGAGAAACCGTCTTCACAGACACAGTGTGCTGCAGAGCCGAGCAATGACAAAGGAAACTGGTCAAAAAGCTCAAACTTAATAATTCTAATGTAGCTTTAGCATATTTACCACTGGTCTGAAATTGTTTTCTCTATTATAAAAGTGTATACTTTACCAAAGTTCTCCTTTTAAACAAAACAAACAACAACATTGTTTTAATGAGATTAAGAAAACGCATCACAATATTTGTATCTCTTTAAAACCAAAATATCTTTTTAAAATAAGTAAAGTTGTAATATTAAAAAGGCTAAGCTCTTGGGATTTTTAGACATCATCTAGAGCAGTGGTTCCCAAAGTCTGGGGCGCCATGCTATTGCGAGGGAGTGGGGGGGAGCAGTATGGATGAATGGGAAAAAACAAAAGTTACACAAAAGTGTTTCACTGTAAAGATGGTATGTAGTGTGTTTTGTTGCAACCTGAAGTGTGAAATAAACTTCAGTGGAGTTTGAAAACAAAATATGTGTTTAGGTTTATGTCTGGTTGAACGATGTGTGTGAACAGTTGATTTTTTTTTTCCAACTGATCACAGTTGAAAAGCTGTGCCCAAACTGTACTGCCACCAGGTGGTACAGTTTTATTGTACTGCCTGGTGGTGCAGGCAATAAAACCCTATAGATTTTATTGTAATTCTTATGGGGGGCCCAGAAAAATCTTTAGGACCCACTGATCTAGAGGAAAGGGAGTGTGAAACACGGTGATTTCTCAACAAGTCCTGACTGTAAAAGTAAACTTCCAACCGACACGTTTCTTGTTTAGAAAACGAGTTTCCCATTTTTACATGCTTTGCAAATCGTTGTGACGGGAAGGTTTTCTCGTTTTAACTTTCTCAGTCAAACCAGATTTAGCACTGGTTTGACTGAGAAAACCAGTCAAGCCAAATTTAGGCCGATCTTAAATTTATTTCCCAGCACTGGCAGTTAATATCCGGCTATTTTGATAGTTCAAACACCAACTATGCCTTCAACACCGTCTTCGCGCCACAGCAGAAGCTAACATTTGCCGTCTACCACCTCATCTCTGTCCAGCCAATCACTGCCAAGGAGAATAAATGTCGCTCCCTCCTCGATTGGCTGCTTTGCCAGCACCAGCCAATACCTTGCGAAGTAGTATTAATGTTAGCTAGTCTGTTTTAGCTACCATTTTCTTTTGAATACTATAAATATACTCTACGAAAACAATCACCAGATTTTAAAATTGAGTAATTTTCACAGAGAAATGAGCGACCTCAGTATTTTTAATAAAACTGAATTTTGTGTTCACCGGGGTTGGCTATAAACGGAGCCGCTGTGTGTGTGTGTCGTCCTGTAGGGTTTCTGTTCCTCCCCTCACCTCCTCTGGCCTGACAGACCCACCAGCCCGTCGTCATGAACTACCTTCGCCGGCGCCTGTCTGACAGCAGCTTCGTGGCCAACCTGCCCAACGGCTACATGATGGACCTGCAGAGGCCAGCCCCGCCTGGATCATCCATTTCATCTCCCGCCTCCCCGGCCACCGAGAGGCGTCAGCCCCCGAGCCTCCCGAGCCAGGCCCCGGGCTCAGGCTCAGGTTTGGGTTCGGGCACGGGTTCGGGCTTGGGTTCAGGCCCGAACCCGCCCTCAGCAGCGGGTTCGGGGAGCTTCCTCAGCTCCTTCTCCAGCGTGGTGAAGAGCGCCCAGATGGCCCAGAACGTCGCCGCCGCTGCACACGCCAAGTCAGCTGGAGCTGCAGCAACTGAGGCCGCTTCTGCTGGAGGCGGTCAGCCGGCCAAGCCGGCGGTACGCAAACCCAAGATCCTGCTGGTGGTCGATGATCAGCACACTGACTGGTGAGTGCAACACTAGAAGCTCTTGGCTTTTTTTTTTTTTTTTTTTTTGTTCAACACAGGGCCGGTCCAAGTGTTTTTGGGGCCCTAAGCAGATTTTTATTTGGGCCCCATTAAACCAACACCAGATGCTTTATAATTCCTAATCCACTCTGTGTGAGGCATATCTACTATCATTAGCATAATTTGTAATTAGCATACATCATACCAGTGCTGCTATGACTATTGATTTTAACCTTACAGGAGTAGCAAAACAAAAAAAAAAAAAACAAAAGGATTTTGAAATGCAAAGTGGTATTTAAGTGTGCCATATTATAACTATCTGAATGCAACATCAGCAGATAAACACTAAATTTACTTTCCCCCCCAACAGTGGCAGCAGCCAATTTCAGGACCAGATTAACTATTATTTGTGTAGCAACTATAAAAATAATATAGAAATGTTTTTTTCCGTTTTTTCCATATAGAATTGCGTTTCGCTTGTATTATTCTAAATTATTTGAAATGCATATGTTTTTATCATGATGGCTTGGTGCGCTTGGGGGATGTAACCATATACCTTGGTCCAGCCCTGTGTAGATATTACATAGTATTATAATTTTTCAGGCAGATGACCATAGAGAAATATTTTCCCATAGTATAATACTGCCTCCACCAAAATAAAAAGTAATTTGTGGGCACAACCTAGAAACGTATTTGTTGTGTAACAAGCCAATTTTCCAATGTCAAAAAGATAAAATACTGCCTGAACTACAAACTGTTCACATATTCTAATAATAAAAGTCGTTTTTAGTTCTGTGCGAAAGCAACACAGCAACACATTATTTTGGATGGGCTAGCATGTCCTTGGGCTCGTTAGGCATGCCAGAGCTCTCTGTGCCAAAATGGAAATTGTCATGGTAACCAGAGGAGAGAACTTAGCTGCATAGGTGACAGAAAAATGAATGAGGTTAAACGAAAAAGAATTGGCTCATCTTTCAGTGGAGCCACAAATGCACACACACACCCGCACACCCCCTTGTGTGTGTGTTTGAAGCTGCTGATGGATTCCCTGAGCTCAGGTCAGCTGCTGGTTTATCTTCCCTGTCTAACTAAATCAATAGAGCTCTCATGCATTTCATGGATTGTTATTGTGTCGTCTAATGTTTTCAGAGAGATTGACTTCTGCGAACTTATGAGCCATTTCCAGCCTTTTGAAATTTATCTCCAGCGCCAGCAGAGGGCTGATTGTGTGCAGACCGCGAGGAGATCAGGCCAGGGTTGGAAATTGATCTCTAAATTAAAGCGTCTCGCTGACAGCTGTAATGAAGCGTTCCGGATTTCCTCGGGTCTTTTCTTGAGGAGCTGGGTGGCGTGTTTTGTGTGAGCCAGCGGGCTGAAAGGCCCCTGCACACCCCGGTGTTTGATGCAATGAGCCGTTAGGGGATCACTGTCACTCGCAGGCCTCCAGCCTGGCTCAGCCTCTCTGGGCGAAGCCGCCGCGCTCCTTCAGGAACAGACAGGAGTTTGGATCACATGCAGCAACGCAGAAACCTTCAGAAGGGTTTTTAGTTTAATTCAAAAATACTTTGTTTATCCCAAAGGGAAATTAAATGTTGTGGTAACTCATATCATCTAATCCATTGTGGATGGAGGTGCTGTGATCATGAAGGGTCTCCAGTAGCAGTCTGTCTTGCAATGAATCTGAAGAAGCCTCTGACTGAACACTGCTGAATGACTGCCCTGACATGCTAACAGCTCGATATCTGGGCAGCAAAGATGATTTTCCGCAGTAGCAAATCCTGGATGACATCATCAGTTAGCAAGCTCCGCTAATCCACCTCATCTGCTTTTGCCGCTCTTCTTTAAATCTGGCCGTTTGGTTTGAAAGCCAGGACGAGATGGTTTGAACTTCCTCTGATTCCATGAAGCCTTCTTTTCAACTCCTCTGGGATTTTGGGGTCATAGGTCAGCTATCATTTCAGCTTTTCAGACGCCAACTAGCTGCTCCCAGCTGTCAAAGCAATAACTTGTTGCCACGGTTTCATATTTTAAAAGTAAAAATGTAAGTGCAAAAATCTTCGGACAGCATCTAAAACCAGAGGGAATAACCGTCCACACATGGAACGCTTCAACCAAAAACACGATAAACCAAAGTCTAGTAAAATGAACGAATCAGAACTAACGTAGCAGAAATCAACAGAAGATAGTAGCTCAAAACAAACACTATACTACCAATACATTTGGTTCACTATAGTAACAAATGAATTGGATTATTTGCCTTTGCTTTAATAGACACTTTTTGCTGCTACAACAGGTCTGACTCTTCTGGGAAGGATTTTCACAAGATTTAGGAGAGCATTTATGGAAATCTTTGACCATTCGTCTGCAGTGCATTTTATAGGTCGGACAGTAATGCTGGATGTGAAGGTCTGGATTACAGTCACTGATGTAATTCATCCCAAAGTTCTTAAATGAGGTTGAAATCAGGGCAGTCAGTTTGTTTCACAGTCAAACTACTCTTTTATGTCTCTATGGACTTTGCTTTGTGTACAGTTCTGTCAGAAATGAAAGGGGCAATATCCAATTTGTTAATTTATTTTTGACATGAACAATAAAAATCTCAGTGGACACTAATTGAATCCGTATTTTGTATTGCAAATTTTGAAAAAGAGCTCAGATTTAAATGGGTTCAAAGCCCCCCAAAAAAGACTAAAGTTGCCATTTATTGCTAAGAAAGGATTTAAAAAAAAATGTTCAACACAGACAATAATTGCAAACTATGATATATTCAAATATTGAGAATGCTACAAAAGCAGCTTGAGAATATAAGAACTTAGATATGTTTTTCTTCCTTTATGCAAGGACTTTCAGTATGTTTGATTGTAAAGCTGATTTATTTATTTTACTTTTTTTTCTACCATTTTTAAAAATACATTTTGAACAAATTAATCTTAAAAGAGAAGGGAGGTAGTTTTACAAATCACCATTACTGATGAATGAAATAGAAACTGTAAAGTGATTATACATTACATTATGCATTTAATATACTTGATATTATTCCGTGTGTTCCATTTTTAGCCACATGGTGGCAGTGCAGTTCAGTGAAAGGCTCACAGAGAGACTCTTGTCAGTGAAGAGCTTCTGCCAGCAGGTGGCGCCAAACGACAGTCTTTAAATCCATATTAAAGTTCAGCTGCTGCGAACTGTCCCTGTACATTTTTGGTCCTGCTAAATGTATCTTTCTGAATGCATTTTCTTTATAAAAAAAAAAATACATAAATTACAGCTCAGTATGTTAATTTATGTATTACTAGGCAGTTGCTGGATAGTTAGACAGTTCAACAGAGCTAAATACACTTTCTTGGGAGAAAAGGTAAACAGCTACAGGTGGAGCCTGCTCTGTGCAGCCTGAGAAAATATTCAATACTTCATAATTGTGGCTTTTTGTTAATTGCTTTGCACAGTTATATTCATATTTAGGCTCATTATTTATTACTTTCTACGTGACACTACACAGAAATAATGTTGGCGTCATTAAAAGCACTACGGTTGGTCATTTATTCCAACATTGTTGTAGCTGCAGAGTATGGTCACTTTTTAAAACTGTTGAATTTTTTTCTACCACCTTGTGGGCGCAACAAGCACTAGTTTTCCATATTGTGATAAACGTGTTTGAAGTTTTCACATGTCATCTTCAAGGCCAATTTGGAAGACACAGGTAGAGGAAGAAACGGGGTCTGAACAGCTGCTGCTCAGTTCCAAGATTCAAGCAAAGTGCTAAAAAAAGGCAGATTTCTGGCTGCTTTTTTGGCAGCGCTGGTGGAACATGGTGTTCTTTGTGCACCACTAAACTACCTGCTTTTCAGCAACTGTCATGGATCTAAAATATTTGGAGCATGCCAACGAGATGCGGCTTTCCCTTTTAATAACTGTAATCTAATTTGGTTGACTCAGAAAGCTCAGATAAGATCATCAAACTCATGTTAAATGATAAATTCACTGATTTGGTTCACTTTCATCCTGGTCTGACTCCTGACAGACCTTCCAATTGAATAAAAGACAGGATTTAAATGTATATTAGATTATATTACTTGTGAATTAGTCTGGCCATTGCCATCCTCTGCAATCCTGCTTGATTCTCATCTCCCTTTAGTTCTTCTTTGGGCTTTCTTCCATTGAGATAGATTTCTCCAGATGAATTTCAACCGGGCCAATCAGCAAACCGAAGATTTGTAGGGTGTAGTTTGGAAATGACAGCGGAGAAAGTGAACAAAACCGTTCAATCCGTGTTGGCCACACTTCCAAATATTGAATAATTATAGTTGGAGCAAGAAGAATGTTTAAGACATTTAATTTCTGGCAAAGATGTCGTGGCCTTGCTCCCCAGGGAATTGTTTACAGCACACGCAGTTTCCGGTAAGCTTAATCGAGCTGGTGCATTACATACATTACGGCAAAACGTTAGCAATTGGGTGAAATCAGATCCAGTGGTTCAAAGCTTCAACAGAGTCCTGGCCTTCAGCAAGCAGTCAGTTCTCAGCCAAAGGTCCAGACCCTCTGAACGAAGCAATGCGTAGAACAAGGACTGGTTTTTGCCAAACTACTTGTGAATACCTCTAAAGTCAAATCAAATGTCCGTGTCACAGTCCTTTCCTGTGATACCGCCATAAGTTACTCATCGATTTTTCGAGGTTCTGTAAAAAGTCCTGCCTATGTGGGCATTTTGTCCACCCGTCCTCCGCTCCTGGAGGCTGAATTTCCTCCTGGTCATTCCAGCAGAGAGTCTGGGGTCTCTGGGGAAACCCCGCTCTGTCCTGACAGCCTTGGCTTCCAGCAATGACTGATGCACAATAGCAGTACAGAGCACTGAGAGCATCACCGCAACCACCAACAATTCCTCCTTTGCTCTCTCCATGTCTCCCTCTCTCCTTCTCTTTAAGGCCGGCATGCAGGCCGATTGGCCAAGTATCTGTCAGTCTGTTTGCACTGTGTTCAGAATTATACGAGCACCTGATCGCTTAATTCAGTCCTGCTTTGGCAAAGTGTTTACTTCGTCTTTATGTACGGCAGAACGGTATGAGAACCTCTGCTTACCCAGAGTTATATGAAGAGGGGATTTAAGTTAACGTTATGTCTACAGAAGAAGTAGGGAGGCCAGACACTGGCATTAAGGAGCTGAAAATTCTCTCTGAGGATTTGGTAATCTGTGCTGTGCCTCAAGAGGAGGGCAAAAGTTCATGAACTACAGCAGAAGAATTAGCAGGCCGACAGCTCCCACTAGAACTATTTTTGAGAAGTGCCTAAAAGGTAAAGACAGTTATGAGGAAGGTTAAGGAAACCTTCAATGCAGTTTGTTTCTGACATTATTTGATTACACAATTTTAGTCAATAAATCAAAAACATTTCTTTAAAAAAGTCTAGTCAAAGTTTGATTTTAAAACATGAAAATAATTAGAAATGTATTAATTGTTAATCCAACGCATTTGTTTGCTATAGGTATTCCCATTTGAGTTTTGGTTTCTGGAACTGGTTCATCCTTAAATAAAAACAATTGTTAAGAACCAGATTTTTTTTTCTCAGACGAAGAGACGCCTCAGTTCATCATTAAGGCTGCATTCAAAACAAGCCTTTCTAGTCCGCTTTTGTTGAAATCCAGTTAGTTTGTCTGAAAAAGTCCATTTCATTTTGGGGAGTTTTGAATACATAATCGAATGCTCATGTGGACCAAAAAATTCAGACTCTGGTCTGCTCACAAACCTACATTTCTGTTCGATTGAAGTGAACTCTGGTGCAGTTCGAATGCATATGTGAACGCCAAGCAGACCGAAGACCTCTCCAAAAGCAGAAAGCGGACTACAGTACAATCCATTCTGGATAAATGCAACACTAGCTAGACTCGTAAACGTACAAGTCTGGCGTTAGCTCTACAAATAGCTCAAAGACAAAACAGCAAAAATGTCCGCCATATTTGTCTACATTTTTGGGAAGAAGGAAGTAGCGCTCAATGTCTTCTTGAGAAGTTTTTGTGTCGTTTCCTTCAGTGGTTCTTAGTGTAGCGCCACCACAGGCGAGGAAGGGAACAGGTATTTCTAATTGTTAGGTTTGTTTGACGCAGTGCAGTGAGAAAGAGAACCACTTATTGCCTTTGAATTTACTAGAAAGACCACACACACACACACACACAAAAAATAAAACCACTGGTTTAATGATTCTTTATGTGAAATTTGAAAGTAGACTCTTAAGACCTTTGTGTAGTACATATCTTGGTGTCTGAAGGAATTCTAAATGACTCCAAAGTTTAGAGATCCTGTGTTGGAACAATAATCGCTGTGTGTTCGTGTGTGGGTGTTATTATGAACTATTAGCTCACAGTGTTTTTTGGGTTGTTGAAATAAGTCATGGTCTCCTGTGTAACGCTGATGAAAATATACATGGAGTATATTTATTTTGGGGCTCGTGGGGCTGTTGTTTTTCTTGGCTGACTCTACTTTGCTGATGTGAACTGTTCTATTATTCTATTGTTGAGTCATAGAAGGATAACTCATCTGGGGTTGGTGTTTCCTCCAATTTTAGTCCCGGGACTTCCTGAGTCTTCTCTCCTGCACATCTTTGGCTGTACTGCATACAATAAACTCGTCCTATTGGGGCGTAGGCGAATGGAGGCGCTGGTGGGATCGTTGGACCGCAGACAAACCAGCTAAATCCCATCAACTTATCTGACTAATGAAGAGTTTTCACTGTTAATGTCAGAAGCAAGCGTTTCATATCTGCATGTTTGGGCTTTGAGGCTAGTGAAACATAGCAGCTGTAGAGCAGCAGATGGAGATCAGATACAAATGCTGCCATAAGGGAGGTCAGCCTCTTAAAAACCTCACCTCAGTGCCACTCCCATGCTTCTTCTTGAGGATCCAGAGGTTCCCTGGCCAATAAAAATGCATTAAACTCTGGATCTGTTCCAGGTCTGCTCCAAGACCCGAAAACCTCAAAGAAGCAGAGAAACCTTGATCAGATACCCAAGATCTGATCTTGGGTATCTGACGTAGACGTAGACCCTCTACGTCTAACCCTCTAGGTTAGACGTAGAGGGTTGTTTCAGGAATTGTAGGCTCACTCTGCAATGCCTGAAAATACTACTACAGTCACGAAAGTACTGGAACTGTAGAAGTCAAGAGTTACTGCTTTTTTGTCAAGGGGAACACTAAAGCTGTCTCAAAAAAACAAAAAGGTTTTCAAACTCTAAAGCACTGAGCGATTTCTGCTTGGATCCAAAAGGGATGTGTGATAATGAGAGAAAGAAAACCCCCAAAGGGAAACGGACTTTGTCCAAAAGTATGAATCATGCACTTCTCATTAAAGAGCCAACATATTCTCATGTTTAAAATGGAAAGAATTCAGCCTCATGGTGTTTATATTAAGGGTGTGGCTAGGATCGAGATCTGGACATGGGCTAGATGTGCGGATCGGATCATATGAGAAGCCTTTGCTCATTGATCAATCAGAGTGACGGCATGTTTCGCAATACCTGGAACTCCATACCAGCCGTTGCTTGTGAGTAAGCTTAATGGTCTTGACTCACATTATTGACAACAAAAGTAGTCCTCAGTGACAGGAAGCATTGACCTCTGAGGATTCACGGCTTCTTAAATTGTGGAGAATGATGCACTTCAGGATCTACCAGTACAACAGCTGGGAGAGTTTAGGGTCCAGAAGCTCCTTAGTGCATGTGATGAACATGAAAGATCAGCGCTAAAGGGACAGATGTATGATGGTGGACATCAAGAGAACGGACAGAAAAAGATGTTTTCAGGTTGAGGCTCTGGGGCGAAAATGTCATAGAATGGGGAAATATGCTGCAGAGCAAAAAGATTAAAAAGATAAAAACAGCCCAACTAGCCTGTCAGAGGACCAAAAGGCCTCCAGCATAACACATAATCAGCTCCTCAACTCTTCAGCCTGAAGGCCGAGACAGATTGTCAACTGCCCTGTGCATGCCAAAGGTGAGAGTTCACATCCAAGCCACATGGAATAGTTGGACTTAAAACAAATGAGACAATATATTATCAGACGTGAATTTGAGTGTAGGTACCAAAAAATAAACAAATCACAAGTATGACCCTGAAATTCTGCTTCTCTCCTTAATACCTGAATTTATATCCACTTGTACAATAAAACTCAGTGTTCTTTACTGTCAGAAGTTATATTACTTAGAACACTGAACCTACCATTAGAGTAAATTTAGGTATGATGCTAATGAGATTCTCCAGTGAGGACTGGAACACAATTTTCACTCCAAATATGTGGATTACTTTATTGATGCTGCTGTTGCTCAGACAGGACTTTGAAATTGACTGAAAATATGTTCGTGAACAACCACTGTTTTTTTTTTTTTTTTATTTATCACTAGTGTTCTAAATAATGCTAAACACCACAAAATTCTTTTTCTGTCCAATCCCATGAGATCATAGCCTCATTTTTACGATATAAAATCAGTGTTATAAACTGAATTTCAAGATATTTTTAAAATATCTGCACAGTCCTATTTTAAAATAGGACTGTGCAGTCAAGGCGTCTTTCAGCAAACACAATACAAATATTGTTTCATGATTTAAAAAAAATATTGTTAGGGTATGTACCCAATTAAAAAAATAGCTCATTTATCATTATTTATATATTTATTGCAATCTGAACTAATTTCATTCAGAGTTGCATAATGCAAATACTTGCACAGAATTGACTATTTCTACAATTATACCTGAATTATGGTAGTCTAATAGTATAATAATACTGTTATTACTTGTTTTCATTCCTTAGATGGTTAGTGTTGCTAAAAAGCTTCAAAGACAAAATCAGAAATAATGTTTGGAATTTTGATCACATGTTGCCATTTTAATATACGTAGAAGACTTAACTAATAATTTAGTTATTAATATCACACCACAGGGTAGTAAATCTTATTGATCTTTTTCTGTGGATCCCTGATGTGTGTCCTTTATTGAGATTACAATTACGGACTATTATTGGTCTTAATTTTTCCTCTGATTTGTCATCTGCCAATGGACAATCTCATCTGGGCCCATTTTTCTACCCATTTTCTTCCCAGATCAACACCACTTGTACAGTTTGGCCAGATGGTTCTTAATTTGTTCCCAGAATAGTTGATTACCTTTGTTTAAACCATTTATTTACAGAACTTTGTAATGTAATATGTATTTTTTTGTGGGGAGAAATAACTAAAACAATGCTGTTTCCATGAACCTATGTTCAGTGCTAACCACTCATGTTTTTAAGTGAATGTTTCAAATTAAAGTCTCAGGACTTTTTAAAAGTCTGGAGTCACAGTAGTATCTGTTTTCTCTGTTCTGACTCGTGTTGGGTTTAAATCAGGAAGTTGAAGCTCATAATACAGGCTATTGACAAAGCCTTGCTGTTAGCATATTAGCAAGATGAGAGTAGCTAGAAACAGATTTAATGGCGTAGTTTTCGCATAAATTAAGCATGTAGAAAAATGTTAGTCAATTTTGTTCTAAAATAGCACAAAGAATCCTTTTATTCTTCTTGCTCAATCTAAATCCTCCATGTCTGATGGTAAGGGAGATAACGCTGTTACTGGAACAGCCTTCAAGCAAGCAGGTGCATCACAGGCAGGTTTCTGTATACTTTTCACTGTCTTTGATTTCATGCTCTTGACCAGTGTAAGTGACCTGTGTCTGTGGATACCAGAATTATTTAAGAAGGCAAAACAAAAAACCTGGGAGTTCTCACCAGTTACTTGAAATCCCCTAAAGGTCAGATTCTAAAACCATGGAAAAAGTGAGTCATTTCTTTTCCTACTTGCCAGGTATTTTGGACGATGTGGTGAAATTTGAGCTCGACTTCAACAAAACAAACACGGATGTTTAAAGTTTGTTTTGTGCAGTATGTGCTTTGTAGTGCAGGAAGGCAATCTGCAGTTGGGACCAAATACAAACACAATTTATATATTTTTCTCGCTGTCTGTAACTAAACAGGAAGCGCTTAGTCTGATTTAATGTCAAAGTGGTTTAAGTGCAACAAAGTCAGAAGTCTCAGATCTCAGAAAATTTACAAGCAGAGTTGAAAAGTTGTGTGAGGGCAAAGGGCCCGGGCCCTTCAAATGTGATTCAGTTACGGCTCGATTCGAGCGGAACCTAACGCGGCCTGTCTAAGGTTGTTTGTTTTCCATTATGACAGAATGTTGTGCAACAAGCACAAAAATGTCTGCACCTCGTTGTTACACTATGGCGTGAGTTTTAGTGTTACTTTCCTTTAAGCTCCAAATACACTAAATCCCTGTTGTGACCACAGACCAACCACTCTAACCAATCAGTGATCGGTGGTCTTCTGACGTCCTGTTTTGAGACCAACCTGGCAAAATTCCAGCAAACTGTTGAGAAACTTGTGAAAGGAAAACTGAAGGTCTGAAAGTCATTGGATTTAAACTGCAATTCCACCAAATTCTAAGAAAATGAATGTAAATGTTTGGCATTTAAGTTTTAGAAACTCTCTATAGTGAAACCCTGTCATTAGTAATAACCTAAAGCAGGCAAGGGGTGCTAATGTCAAACAGTGAGAGAAGAAATAGACCTTTTTTTGTGCAGTGTTTGGTAATGATGTGTTTGTACGTGCCATGCTTCATGTGTTGGCCGTCCTGCTCTTCGATGTTTAATCAAACCCTTTTCTGTTGTTCTTCCATGCAGGGCCAAGTATTTTCGGGGAAAGAAGCTGAACGGAGAATATGAGATTCGAGTTGAGCAGGTAGAGTAAATTTCATTTGAACTCTTTTGATTGCTCTTGATTAGTATTTAGCCAGACTGTTGGGCCTGCAGGCAACATGTTCTTTTCAGAATCGGCAAACAATTTGTGTTCATCCATTTGAACTGTTTTACTTGAATACTTAACGTCGCCTACTGTTCTGCTAGAAGGTGAACCTTCGCTCCATTCTCAAATCTTCTGCAGCCTCTAACAGTTTTTTCTCAAGGATTCTCTGGTATTTAGCTCTGTCCATCTTCATCCATAAGCCTTACCCGCTAGCTTGACGCCCAAATGAGAATTTCTCCCCGATTCTCAAAACTGAGATCCCCTCGACTGCCGTCCACTGCAGCTCCTGATAAGTACTGCACCAACTTCACTTACCGACCAGGTCTTTACGTCAAAGTGATACTTCCTCAGATGTTGATCTACACAATGTAAAAACCAATTCCATCTAAGGAAACTGCATTTAAACTGAATCCACAGGAACATGTTTATATGTCTAGACTTGCAGCATCGACAGTGTGAACAGCATCAGCTGTACCCCAGAGAAGTGGTGGGCCACCCATTGTTGGGACTGAGGCTGTCTTTGAAACACGCTGGTGGAGTGTTTACGGGGGAAGAAGAAAGGAACCGCAGAAAGCTGGACGGGTGATTTATTTATTTTTTTAATGGCTGTTTGCTCAGCTCTCCACTGTTGTGGTCACGTCTTTAGACGAGGACGACTTAAGAGACTTCTCTGTGAAATCAGACTCGTCTTACTTTGAATATCCATAGAGCTGTGGTTATTAAGCTGAGTGAAGACTTGACAGATTTATTTGGGCCTGTTAAGTCGATAATTTGGGGACCAAACGAGCACTCCGGTACCCAGCGGAGACTGACCTACTTAGATCTTGTTGGACCCAGCACCCTTTCCCTAAAGCCCTCTGCACTTTGGATAAAAGGTCAGTTTGCTAATTGCTAATCCTTAGCCAGAATCTTCATTGACTGTTTGCGGCTTTCGCTGAGCCTTAGGAAGACTGTGTGAAAAGCAAGTGACATGCAACATGACAACCAAAGCCGTTCCACTCTTTCTCCAGCCGGTCTCTTTTCACCTTCGTCAGCACCCATACAGAGCCAAACTGCAGCTGGAAGCCGTTCGAGCCGACCCCAAAAGCTGTTTTTCTCATCACGTCTTTACACCTTGTGATTATCCCATATATGTCTTGCACGGATTGACATTTGACTCTGAAATCATATGCTATCTTCCATCTGTCATGTTAATAATGTGTGGTAAGCTCCCTGAAGCAGCCCCACATCATTATCAAACCTCTTCTCTAGTGAGCTCACATCCTTATAAGGTATGATCTCCATGCTTAAACACAGAGCTACCACAGCAAGGGTGCAGCAAATGGACGTAATGCAAGCCTTTTATATATACAGGCTTGCATATATATATATGCAAGCCTGAGTGTGGCACCTTTCTTGGAGGAAAGGTGCCACACTCCAACCAATTAAAATGCAAGCAATTATATGATTTTTTTCTAAGGAGAACGCAA
>CAEGAG010244795.1:0-14265 GCA_903067065.1 Brachyrhaphis terrabensis | reverse complement strand
CACAGATAACTCGAAAATAAACACAGAAAAAACACCGAACACTCAAAATAAAACACAGAGAACACAGAACATGACAATTATACTTTGAATGAATCTGTTTGTGGTCCTACCTGCTACAAAGAATTTCATGGAAGTAGGAGGAGGCAAGAGAAAATGACAACATTTTCAAAGGAACACCTTAAATAAGTTTAGTTTATTAGCAAGAAATAACAATTTGGGGCTAGTTACACTTCAATGTTTCAAATTGCATGCTTTCTAAGCCAAGCACTTGATTTGAAAAATGCTATATAACGTAGATTTTTCATCTCAAGTTGAAAAATCTAAAGGCAGACTTTGGACACGAACAGCATAGAAAGTTAAATTGTAGGTATTTTGGGGGTGTACTAGATGTAATTAAGTTGTCATTTGTGCCCCAAAGTATAGAGCAGACTGAGTGGGTGCTGGTGCAACAGATTAATGTAGCTGTGCATGTACAGCGGGACGATCCCTTCAGGGTTTATTTTCTTAATCTTTGAAAACTGTTAGCCTCTTGCTGTTTCTATTGATTAATCTAGTTACGTTGATCACTAATCCTCTAACGTCTCCTCATCCAGCATTTCTCGTACACAATACAAGGTCATCGGTAAATATCTGTTTCTATTTCAGGGCAAAGATGAGCAGAATTACGTGTTGAATTGGTGTTGGATTTATTCCAGTCTTTCTCTCTTTAAGTCCTACTAAACCATAGGCTTATCGGTGAACAAAATGCGTAGGGTATCTTTTTAAAACTGCAAATGTACCAGTATGTTTGTGCTCAGTGCAAACGGTCCAGACCATTTAATTCACAGCCTTGTGTCATTTTTGCATGTGCAGCCCATGTGTAGCAGGATGGGCACATTTGTGACCCTGACGGAGGTGCTGGAGGCCCGGGGTTCACCCCTGGAAGAGGACGAAGTCTGGTCTCTGCTGCTGGCCACCGCTGATGCCTTACTGGACATCTCCAAAAAAGGTGACCACGTCTAAGTACGAACTTGCACGTACAAGAACTGTACCTTCTTAAACATACAGTTTGTAAGAACCTGCAGACTCATAGATAAAGGATGAAACAACTCACTAGATGAACATGTGATGTAGGTTTGTGCCAAAAAAATATTGAGTCATGGAAAGAAAAAATTTCCTGATTCTCATTTATACGATTCAGGACCGATTTAAAATGTCCCAAAATTGATCCACTGTTTGTTGGTTTACGATTTGTAACAATGTCTTGGTAAAGAGTTTGTGGTCTGCTGTGTTTAGGTCCAGGTAATATGTGTAACGTGTTGAGCCCTGGCTCAGTGCTACTGTCAGCCAATGGGAGCCTGGCCTTCAAGAGCTGCGCACGAAGAGAAGACGTGGCTTCTTACACAGCTCCCGAGGTCCAGCAGGGTCTCACTCCTTCCACCAGGGCTGCTGCTGAAAAGGTCTGAGAGCGGGAAAACCTTTCTTCTGCTTACAAAAAAAAAATCACAAAAGTTCCTGTTGGTTATTAACCTGGGTGAAGACCTGGGTAACCTGGGTGCCCTGGTACATGTTAGCAACAAGCTATAGTATGTCTGAATACCACAACAGTAAATAATGACACGTAGAAAAAATAACAACATAACTACCCCGAAGAAGAATCCTTTTATGTCTATATGAACATTATGCTAGTGAGCTGCTGAAATGATACACAGACTCAATGTTCATAGGTGTCAACCTCACTAAGAATAAACTCGAAACCTCCCTCTTAGCTAAGTTTGAAATGTTATGTTTTAATGCTTTGAACAGTTATTAATTATTCATGAGGGATGTAATAACTATATGTGTACATAAGAGATTCAACGAACTCCCCAAAAGTTCAGAATACTCAACTATTGGATGTTCTAAGCTGTTTTCAACATGTTCTATTAGCAATTAGCACAGTTAGCACTGTTTGCTCACTATAACAGCACTCTGTACAGCAGTAATTTTTATATTTTAAATATTCTTTACTTAATTCTAATGTTCTACAGACAAATTTACAACTCCGTTGTGCTCTGTGGCAGATAGCTCAGACAAATAAAATAAAATAATGTGCTTTTGTACTCTGGTTAGCTTTGTGGATTCTAGCTTGTTTTTTAGCTTCTTGAAGCCTCTCGTCGCTCCTCTGCCAAGCTCTGAAGTTCACTCCCCAGTTTTTATTGCCATTAATATCTGAGATAATTCCCCACAGCACAACTTTTGTGAAAAAAATAAAACTAGTACCTAATTTAGAATAAAATGTCTAAAACAGTATTGTGTGTCTGACCCTCAGGTGGTTGTATACTCACTGGGAATGACTCTTTACTGGTGCGCTGATTATCACCTACCTCAGAATCAGGTATGTTCCTCACTTCTTTTCTTCTCGTCCCGGTCGCTGTCTTCCACTCTCTAATCCGTTTTGGGTTTTGCTGGCCTCTCCTCAGCCAGTCCAGATAAGCACAGAGCTGGAGGGTTTGCTGCTGAGCATGTGTGAGGACATGGCGGTGAGGAGGACCGACCTCCTGACGGTGCTGGAGACCTGCGAGTTCCATCACAAGTCCTCCATGCTGCCATCCCCAGAGCGCCTCATCAGGCAGCTGGTAGAGGACGTCTACAGAAACTCGGTGAGTGGCCGCATTTTCTGTTAAACCAGTCCTCTGCTTGTTTAATCGAGCCGGAACGTGCTGTCTCTACAGGCCGACCATGTGGCCATGACTGAAAACGGATCCCAGCTAACAGACCGCAGTCAGATGGTCCGGGATAGATTACACAGTAAGAAACTGAACCCATTTGTTTGAGCTGAAGTTTGACATCGTTTGACTTTTTCAGGAGTGTGCTTATTGGCTTTCTTGCTAAGAGACACAGTGATTAATACAACTGTTTGCAAAGCAAAGCACCAAATATGTCCACAGTAAGCTTTTCCATGACAAGTTCCAGGTCTCAACAACCAGTTTCACACAGGCTGCTTTTCCATTACAAATGTGTGTCAGTCTTTGAGTATATTCTGCTAATGCCGAAAAAACACAATTTTGCAAATACTGTATGTTGTTTCCATTAAATGAAAATTACACATAAATAAGCTCATTCACGTGATAAGTCATTAAGAAACATGCAGAGCCATGATCCTCCAACTACTTCCTGTCGTTTTCTTCATGGTTTGCGACTGTGGCCACATTCGGTTGTTGGAAAAAAAAACAAAAAACAACCTTTTCAATTGTTTTCCAAATGTAACCAATTTTGATACAGCAAAAAAGAAAAAAAAAAACTTCATACTAATGACAAAACTTTTTTATCAAAAAAAAGTTTTTTCAAAAGTGCTGTGTTTCCAATAAGCAAATTTGTATTAGAAATGTCAAATTGCTCAATTATATGGTCAATGAAAACACAGCTGCTGAAGAAATCAAATGAAAATTACATGTGAATGACCTTGTTCTCAAGATAAGTCATTAAAAATCATGGCAGTGACGGATGTAAACACTTACATGAGATATATTCATAATTCGGCCATGGTGCTAGTGCTCATGATCTGCAATGTCTGAAAAAATAAACATCATCCTTCTTCTAGGTCCTGTCGTCTTTTTTGTTGTTTTCACCATAAGTAATATGTGGCTGTTGATCATGTGACTAGTGTGATGTGAAAAATGTGTTTTGATACAACTGAAAAACCTCTTTGTGCGTGAGCAAAAAAATTTCTCAAAACTGTTGTTTTCATTAAGCACATTTATTTTCATAACTATATAACTATAAGCTTTATTCAACAGACTCGCAGTCCACAAAGAAATTCATAATTTCAATTTGTGCAATTTTTGCAGCTAATGGAAACTCAGCTGCAGATAGACACCAGTAATTTTACAGGAAAAAAAGACATTGTAGGTATTGCTAAAATCAAAGATGCATAGTACAGCAAAATAATGTTTGTAAAAAATCTGGGTGGAAACCTTAAAAAAAAAAACATAAATAAACCCACCAGCATCTGATTAGTAAATAAAAGCAGTATTTCCTTGATGGAGACATATAATTATTACTGGTGCACTTCCACCGCAGAGCTGTTTGATCCGATTTAAACGGACCAGAGTCCGTTTCCTCAAATAATCCACTTTGCTTGGGAAAGTGTGAAAGCTCATCTGAACTCGACTGATCAGCTGAACTCTGATCCACCTGGAATCATCACCTGGAGTTTAAGTGTTGCTATTTAGCAACCCAAAGATAGACAGAGTACAAAAAGGAGAAAATCATGTTTCATACCTGTGATTTATGAATATGGAACCAGAATGCCTTTAAATCCTTGTGGGTAGGGCTGAAACGTGATGAATCGATTATTGAAATAATCTTCAACTAGTGTTATCGATTATCGTTAACTAGAATATACAGTCCCCAAAAAAGGCAATTTTGCTGAAACAAAGTCAGAGTAATAATTAAGCCAAAACTGTACAAAAAATATATACAATTTGCATTTAATATATTCCAGAACTCCTCAAGAAGCCTAGTGTTAGCTTTACCTGGAAAATATACTGTACAAAATTACATAAAATCTCATATTAAGCATATTTTGCTATCTAATCATTAACAAGTTAATCCAAAAACACAATCACCAGACACTGTATTGATAAGTCAAGCACAAAGGGCTGAGCTTTTCACATTTTGATGTTAGAAGTTATGTTTTAGTAATGTTATTGCATTTTAGGCAAATCAAAAATCTGTAACTTTTGCATTAAATTGATGAGGTCCATTTTTATGTTGAGTTTCTTGAAACCACAGTTGCTGTAAATTCAGCTTAAATTACACATTATTTTTTATTTATTTACTTTTTTTATATATTGTGCTAGTTTTAAAAATTTCTGATTATATTTGGACAAAAATAAAGAAAATCTTCAGTGACTTCTGTAAAGTGGAAGACAAAGAAAAACAGGATTGTGACAGCTGGTGTGTGTATAGAGCAAAACAAAACAGTAGTAGTAAGTGTGGATTAGTGTTAAGAATGGCAAAGTTAAACCTGACCCAGCCTTTAAGTAGAAATAAGTGCCTCAGACTGAACAGCTAACGTTAAAGCTAAAAAATGTTAGCTTTAGCGTTAGCTTTATCCATTCAGTCTGAGGTACTTATTTAAGGGTCATGACATGCACCGTTTTAAGCATATTTGTCTTTTGACAAAGGTGCTAGCGAGTAGCATGGTCTTTTGATTTTTATGGTCTATCTTTTCAAAGAAAATATCAAATAGTAAGGCTAATAGAAAAAATGCTAACCCAAGACTTTGCAAGAGCAATTTAAACACAGAAGAGTCACCTTGCAGGAGGGAAAGTTCCAACCTTTACATACAATTTTGAGGGAAAACAGCTCAGTAAGCTAAGCAAGTTAAAGGTGCCTCAGAATGTCCCATCTAATTTCTTTAATTAGTGCATAAGCTGAAAAGCTGTGGCGAGCTGTTTCCCTCTGCACCGCGTCTTTAAGCTGGCTTACTGGAACTGTTGAAAGTCCAGTGCATAGACGGTAGCGACATTTAAAAACTTAAAAACGGTCAGGAGGGCTTCCTGCACCATGATTCGAAACACAAGTGTTTACTCCAAAATCCGGAACACATTGACTGTTTGTTGGGAAGTAATATGATAAAAAATAATGTCCAGCCATTCTGCAAAACAGAAGTGAGACAGTGCAAGTCATAAGCCCTACTTACAAACTTTCAATATGGCCTCTTGTCACATCAAAAGTAGTGAGTTGCGGTGGAAACATGTTTGTTTTATAAGAAATATATGTAAAAGTGTATCTAAATTAATGGCATATGGGGCACCTTACCTTGACCATTATAGTTTGGGGTGTTAATTTCACTATTAATTTATTAGCTAGGAAGCTAATAAGTCTATTTTTCAAAATATGCAATTATTAAGCGTATTTAGAACAGACACAGCACCAGAACCTAATGTTTAAGATACAAAACTGCCAAAACAATTATTAATCTAATCTTACCTAATGTGTGTTTCAGGAGGTTCTTTCAGCAACTCGACACGGACCCTAAAAAAGAAGATCCACAGAACCTTTTCAGGAACATCGTATCCAGCTGATACTACAGGGTAAGAAGTCCAAATATATTCCACACTGACTAAAACACACTCTGAGGTATAATCAGAGGAGTAAATACTTGCAAATCTTGGTTCCTTTGCAGTCAATTGAATCTTGTTTTCATTTATTAATCTAAATAACATTGAGTATGGTAATATATAGCTGGTTTTATTAGATACACCAGGTAGATATTCCAACTTCATAGTACTCAGGATGTACTTAGACATCCAGACATGGTAGAAAACATGTTTGAACATTGTTGTTGGTACCAAACAGATCAGTCATGATCATTAGAAATAGCTTATTTACTGGTGTCAGAGGTCAGATTTGAATGGAAAGGCTGGCTTGAGATAACAGAAGGACTACATAAACTGAATAAATAAATCTGTTAATCATTTTAATAATTCTAACTGGACTAAAATGAGAAGTTTGGTCTGATTTACCTTCAGGTTCAGGTAGTGAGGAAAAAAGAATGTGTTTGTCTTTTTGTTTGGTGTATGTAAACTACTGGTTGTAACTGTGAGTCAAGTCAAATCTTGAAGAAGACGGTAACAGTAAAAATCCACTCTGGGTGTGAGCTAACAACAAGGAACTGGAGAGATTGTTGTCTCTTCAGTTCCTTGAAGAGACAACAATATTCAAGGAACTGACGATTGTTTGTCAGCTGCACATCTATGATGGTGGTACAAGGTGTCCGACTCCAACACCTTGTACCTATTCCACAAAGACTTAAAGTAGCTTTGAATGCAAAAGGGGGTCCAACCTAACAAAGTGTACCAAATACAGTATTCAATGAGTGTATAGAACACAAACTTTCCAAGGTATTGCTAAATTCATGGATATATTTAGTTCCAAGCCATTATCTCGTAAGTGACAGATGTTGTCTCCTATCCAACTGAGACTAGAAAATTCTCTTCCCCCAGGATTCCCTCGGGAGGTCGGCTCAGAGAAAGTTATCCCAGCTGGCAGCATCTGAACCGTACCCCCTGTAGCCCATACATGGATGGCAATCGAACTACCAGCGCAAGATCCCTCCAGCGGTTCGAGTCCACAATGAGTTTGAATGACAAGAAAATGAAAGTGAGGCAGCATTTCATGCTCTATGGTATCAAAAATAAACTGAACTCTCATTTAAATGGCATCTATAATGTCCTGTTAGAGATTCCTCTCCCTTCCTTTCTGGGTTGTAGGACATGACTGGTCCTGAGTTTCTCAGAGTTTTAGAGGAACCCCTTGTCGTTTTGGAGCTGCCTGGATCCATCCTGGTAAGTTCCTGCTCTCCAAAACTGCTTTCAAGCATCTTTGCTTTTTTTGGATGTCAAGTTTATTCCTCTTCCCCCTTTCCACAGACAAAGAAAGGGAAATCTGCAGCCACCCATAGAGAGCTCAGTGTGGTGATGCCAAATGGTCAAAGCATCCTGGTCAAGTGTGAAGTGAAAACCAAAGGAAGGGATGTGTTTGACATGATCGTGGCTCATTCAAACCTCGTGGAACACTTCTACTTTGGCCTTGCATATATAGATGGTAAAATGACTGAAGCGATTGGTTTGCCTTGACAACCTGTTGAATGGGTCTTTCTATGTCAAGCCACTTACCAAGTGTCTTTGATCTTGTCTCTATTCTGTGGTCAGATAATGAGTTTTTCTTCGTTGATAATGACACCAAGATTTCCAAAGTGGCTCCAGATAGCTGGAAGAAAGTGCCTACAACAACTTTTGTCCTTTTCTTCAGGATCAAATTCTTTGTGAACAACATTTCTCTTCTTTTGTAAGTTATTCCTTTTTTATTGGTGACGGTGGACACTTGATGGCAAGTGCTCCAGCTGGTTTACTAAAACTGTTTCCTTTGACAAGTCTTAATAGATTCACTAGTAGAAGAAACTTTCTCTCAAGATCAGGAAATACTTCAGAGATTCTAATTATGCGTCCTAGACCTAGAGCTCCAGTTGATTTGTTGCTGGGGCAGATCCGGAGTTACCAATAGAGAAAGTAAGAGTTTCCCAACTGATCCTGAGTAACTTAATGTCCCCGGTTTCCTCTCTTAGGCACAAACAGACCCGTCACCAGTACTACCTCCAGCTTAGGAGGGACCTTTTAGAAGACAGACTGTCCTGCCATGAGGAGACTGCTCTGTACCTGGGAGGTCTGGCCTTGCAGACAGAGTATGGAGACTGCATGCCTGAGGTTGTACATTTGGAAGACTGAGAATACAGTGGACTACCCTGTAATTGTAGGGATTAGGCACCTGGGCTTCCCACGAATAGCTAATATCTGTGAATGAGACCCCTTCTAAAAATGTTTATTAGTCTATTTTATTGGTTCAAACATCAAATATACCTTAATTTGCATTAACAGACACAGTGGAAACCGTTTTGGCACTACCGTAGAAGCTAACGTCTACAGTTTGGGATTGGCGCCAATATCCTCAAGCCTAGTTCAATGCGTCAACTATAAATCTAGCTTTACTCACCATAGCTTTAGATTCTAAAAATCTATTCTTTTTGTCTATAGCGTAAGCTTGGTGAAGACGGTTAAATGTTTGCAGTTGGTTTTTGTAGTTTAGTTGTCTCCTTATCTCATGCTTCACTTGAAGAACTCTGTAGGAAAGGTATGACCCCCACTTTGAAACATTTAAGTGAGACAAAATAGTAAAAACAAGACATTTGTAAGGTGGAAATTATATTCTGATGTCTATAGTCCAAGTCAATGACATTCCCATCGGTGGCAGTTTACGACATGGGCAACTACCCAGGGTGGCATCTTGTAGGGGGTTGCATTAGCCCCTGCCACATCTCTCACCAGACTATCCTATTAGAATTCTCTATTAAAGACGTTGCATTTTCATCATATAAATATGCATTGTGTAGTATTTATTGTGTAATATATATTACACAATAATATATTACAATGAAATGTAATATGTTGTGAAAGCCTGTACTCTACTCTGTTTAGGTGTACGGTAGAAACTACTACCGACCTGACCAGTACGTCTCCAAGAGTGTGATGGAGAAACGTGCCTTGCCTTACATTCAGGCAGAGCTGCTGAGACGTCATGCCAATAACGCCCAAATGCTCACAGATGAATCAGAGCTTGAATTCCTGAAGGTGGTAGCAAAGTACTTAGAAACAATAAAACTCACGATGCTCCATCGAAAGCTTCTAAAAGTGACGGCTGTTCTGTTCTTAACCCTGCAGGTTTGTCAGCAGTTGCCTGAATACGGCGTCTTGTTCCACCGTGTGATACGGGACAAAAGGCCTTTGGACGGAGAAATTGTTCTCGGAGTTTGTGCCAAAGGTGTCATCGTCTACGAGGTTAAAGATGGCTGCCGGTCCACCGTTCAGAATTTCTTCTGGAGGGAGACGGCTACCATCTCCTCTAGCGTGAGAGAGTCCTCCATGTGACATTCTAACGTGTTTCCGTTCGCGGTCTAAAACGCGCCTCTTTTATGAATCTGCAGAAGCAAAAATGTATAATCGAGTGCCGGGGCAGCCGGAAGAAATACATCTTCATCACGGAGAGGTCCAGGATAGCCAAGTACTTGTGTAACCTCTGTTCTGCCCAGCACAAGTTTAACAATGAGATGAGCTCCCGGCAGCTAAGCCGCAGCCTGGTCTCAGGTAAGGTTTGGCGGCGTAGACGTCCTCTGCCAGACTTTCTTAGTAGTTTCATTGCACGTATTTAGCAGAAGGGACTACAGTCCATCGCAGCTCTGCGCTTCAGCCGCTACTCTTGCATGCTGTAGAGGATAGCAAGCATAACCTCTGCATCTTTGTCCAGAGGACAACATTGTGCAGTACGCAGCTGTGTGCCGCGCTCAGAGCAGCCAGCTCAAGTCCATTTCGTGTTCTGAGACGCCCCAGGACGACAGCGGCCTGACCACGCCGCAGGAAGAGTCTCTGACCAAGCTGTGTGACGACGTCGTGGCCGGAATCAAGGCCCATGTGAAACATCACAGGTATTTTTTTTTACTTTTGTACTAATCAGGGTTTACCCCAGCGTATTATAAGTCTGGCGGGCCACCAATGAGTTTTGGACACTTTAATTAGGATGAAACAACTGAAGTGCAAAAAATGTATATTTATTTTAATCGTATTATTTTGTATTTGCCGATTTTAAGACTCTATAGTTGATGTTTAGGTATTGTTAATAATGTCTTCCTATAACAGTTATCTAGTGATATTTTCAAATTTCCTGTCAACTTTAAACATTTTTTGATTAAAAAATACATTGAGTCTGTATACATCATTTCCTTTCACTTTACTGTTATCCATTAGTTTGTTTTACCTCATAAAATTCTAATGAAAGACATTGAAGTTAAGCTAAAACCTGACAAGATGTGAAAAACTTTGAACGTATAAATGCTTTTCCACAGAAAACCATGAAATGTACTTGCTTTTTTTCCTCTTGAAAACACTATGCACAAAGTCTAAACTATTTTATGTAATTTCATTTCTCATCTTTCTCCTTCATGTGTTCCTTTAGCAGCACCTGCTCCAGCAGCCAGCGCAGCAGCACAGGTTTACGCTCTCCATCCTGTTCCCAGAGGAGCGGATCGGAGGCCCATTCCGGATCCCCAGCGGCCCGAGGCACAGCGTCTTCACACTTACAGCCCAGCTTCACGTGCTTGTGTGCTTCTGCTCTAGTCAGCCAGTAGTTTCCCCTTCAAGAGAATTTCATGTCTCCTCACTCATTCAGAGCGATTTCTCCTTTTGGCTAATGGTTGGTCGTATCACTCGTCCAACAGAAACGCCGCCTAAACTGGGCACTCCTTCGGAGAGGGAAGTCATCTGTGTTTCGCTGAAGAAAGACCCAAAACTAGGCTTGGGTAAGGATATCACTCTGCACTGCATATAACCCAGAATTTATAACTCCTGGTTATTGCTAAATGTTTTCCTAGGGTTAGAATGTGAATACTAGCTGCTGGCGTGTTGACAATTATTAGCAAAACCCTTTTTCATTCTCTGTATTACACATGCATTTAAAACTTAGTGTGTAATGTTGACACCTCGACAGGTTAAACCAGTGGTAGTCATTGTTGGCAAGCAGCTTTTTGCCCTCCAGCAGGAAGCTGGGGGGCGGGGTCTTGCGCGTGTGATGTCACGCTACAACATGTCAACAGAAGCAGTCCTAATCCCGCCCACTGAGTTTGATGTGTGAAGTTGACAGTTTCAATTCATTCATGGTGCGCTCCAGCACAGGAATAATTTACTATACATGAAATACTAATATGTAGTTTTTAAATGAGGTCAATACATTTAATTGAGACTCATATGATTAATTCTATATTTAATATTGCTGTGTTTATTTCCAGTCTGAAAAAAAATTATGACACATTAAAATAGTTATAACATAGGGCATTTACCTACTGTGATTTGGCAGTTTTCACTCCATAATAAACAGCCTGCTATCAAAATAAAATTTTTCTGGCATTTCATTTTTGGTAATCTTAACTGGCCTGGAACAGGAAACGTTTGGTCCAATTTGACATCAGGCAGTGAGCACAAAAAACGGTTAACGTCTCATTTTATTCAGTTTATTTAAACTGTAACTTGTACTTACACAGGTATAGTTATAGTCGGAGAGGACACAATAGGCTGCTATGACTTGGGCATTTTTATCGCCTCCGTTGTGCCTGGAGGACCTGCAGACAAGGACGGACGCATCAGACCAGGTACATGCCTATCATACTAAAATATATTCATTCTACATTAAATAATACTTAAAAATGTATCATCTAGACTTTTTTTCATGTAGGAATGCCTTTTATTTATTTTTTAATAATTAGTTTAAACATTGGTCTAATATTTAAATCTTACTTATTGAATTCTTCCACACCTTTGATGAATGACTGTGGGCAGTATGTATCAAGTCATGTGCTCAGAAGGACAAAGATTGTGTTCCGCGTGCTCTGGTGGAGTCACCCTTTAATGTTTGACCTTTGCCTTCAGGGGGTCGCCTGATATCCCTGAACCACGTCAGCCTGGAGGGCGTCACTTTTAGCGAGGCAGCAGGGGTCATGGAGGGCAGCCCTGAGGAAGTGCAGCTCATTGTCTCTCAGCCTAAAGGTGCTTCACGTGCTTTATATCAATAGTAGAGCACGAGTAGTCATCTGGTGTTCTGTGTCTCAGTATTGTTTGAATAATTACTCCACAGATGCACATATTTTAACACAATGTAAAATGGTTACTAGAGTTGTGAATATTTGTTTCATTTCTATCCTTTACTGTTTGGTTTTGCCCTTTCATCTTTAGTCATTTTAATTGTGGGAGATTTTGTTAGCATTAAGGCTACACCCTATATCTGTCAATGTATAATTTGATGTGGGCTTTCTATTTCTGGAGACAAAATAAAATAAAAATATCTTGGGAAAAAAATTACATTTATCTAACCTATCTGGATGAAAAATCTATTCAAAACAGTTTCTTCAGCACTAATTTAAGAGCAGATTAGGTGTCAACATGTTGCACAGGTGCCTTGCTAGCTTGTTTGTTAGCTTAAACACAGGCAGTTAAAAATGCTTTTCTATATACTTCAAAATGTTAATTCGAGTCACAAATTCAAAGTTATTGTAAAACAAAAATAAAATACAGCTATTATTTAATTAAAATAACTTTAATACAATTTCTCTAGATTAACTGGCAGAATAAGTACTAGGTAGCATCTTTAGCAGACAACTTGCTAGCTTGATTTGTTGTCAAGTTATCATGTTTACAGAGTCAGTCATGTCCAGAAAGTTATTCTAAAAGTATACAATATAACTGAGAAAACATACATGCTAACTTGATTAAAATTTGAAATCACACATTAGAAAATATCGACGAAAAAAAAAAAAAAGGTTTTCTTTACAACTGAAATAAATTCAAAAATAGAATTTTAAAAAGCTAAGAGGTTTCAGTTAGCATGTTGCCAGACACTGAGCTGTCTGCCTCAAAACAAACACACACAGCAACATTCAAAAACAAAATGAATACAGCTAAGGTATATCCTCAAAAAAATGTATGTCCTAACTTGATTTATATATTTTTGATTTTTTTTTTTTTATGTAAGCATGGAAAAGGACTAGTGCCACTAAAAGAAATTCAGAAATTAAAGTCACAATTCTGCCGTTTTTCTTTAAATTAAATATAATTTTGGAATACAAAGAAAGTGAGCACATAAAAAAACAGACCGGTTAGGTTTCAGTTAGCGTGTTTACTTCGGGTAGCTTGCACATTTGCAGTAACTCTGCTTTGATAAATGTTGATTGTCTGCTAGCCAGAAACGACAGCTGACCTTACTAATCTAGTTAGCATCCGGGCTAGCTTAGCTCAAACATAACAGCTGTAGCTGGAACAAAATCCTACTGTGGTTTAATTTGAAGGTAGAAAAATAAATCTATAACCCCACACCCCTTCTACTTGGCTTACTAAACCTTGGGTTGTTTGTACAGAACATGTATTGCTTGCATTGCATCACTTGTTTGAAGCTAAATCAAGTCTGGTTTCCAGTTAAAGCGTTAAAAACAAATAAATAAACAAAACATCTCAGTACTGAAAAGAAAAGCAGAGAATGAAGTTTTGTTGATTTTTTTCCAAAGTCCCACTAAGTCCCATCAGCGTTCGTTCTCCTGTGTTGAGAAAATATGGGTCCCAGACTACGCTGATGACAGACGGACGTTCCGGAGACGATAGCCTGGATGAGATCGTCTCCGTCATGATGACACCAAAGGCCTCCAACAGGCTGCACGTCCCACGGGACGTACGGGCCCTCAGTACACAGGTAGAGCCATTTTAGTGGACATATTTTATTTCTTTTTGTTAATTCAGTAACTCAGTTCACAAAGTGAAACTTATAATATAAATTAATTACAAAGACTGATGTTTTTAAGCTTTTTCCCTGTTATAATTTTCCACGTAGAGCTAATGAAAACAATTTAAATTGGAGCATTTCATCAGACCATTAAAAAACATTTTAATTTACATATTTGAGATTATTGAATTTATGCACGTTTAGTGCCTGCATAAATGTTATTTCTAAAAGGTACCGTATTTTCCGGATTAAAAGCGCACCCAGTACATTTGCAAAGGAAAAACCATTTTGTACATACATAAGCCGCACCTGTCTATAAGCCGCATGTGCCTACATACAGACGGTACACAGAGTTTTCAAAGTTTTAGTAATATACCTTAGCTTTTCTTTCCAAACAGTGCCTGTGACGCGGCAGTAACACAGCAG
>CAEGAG010244768.1:0-48851 GCA_903067065.1 Brachyrhaphis terrabensis | reverse complement strand
AAAGAACAATATTCATTTTACTTAAACATGTACCTACAAAGAGTAAAATCTGAGATCTGATCATTTTAAGTGATCTCATAATTTTTTCCAAAGCCGTATATTACTTATCAGACAAATTACTAACAAACACATAACATGTGTGGAATTCGGTCACAGATCACACAGATCACAGGGAGGAGAAATGAATGGATTAGGATTAAAATGTAAAGAGTCACTCATCAATTTTCATTCAGTTGTATATGAACACTGATCTGCTGCTATCACAAAATGCATCAAAACTAGCAAGTTTTGCTTATTTATCATCCATAAACACACACACACACACACAAAAACAGCAGCAGGTGCTTTCATTCATTTAAGTTTACAAAACAGCAGTGTGTTTCATGTATAAAAATCATAATCATCTTGTAATTTTTCACTTTTCTATGGGATACAAACCATCATGTCTATTAGATAAGCTGTAGACATTTAAAAAAAATACTTATGTTTTACTGTCATTGAAATTTGCAAGAATCAGAATCAGAAAGTAATGAAACTAGGAACCAGGAAAAAACAGATCAGCGTATCTATCATAGGAGTCAGTTATTATAACTATAATAATGAGCATTCTTTTGTACATGTACACCAGTTATCCACACATGCTTAAAATGTCTAAAATTCATATAAAAGGAAGATTTTAGAATGGCTTAAATTCATGAAAATAATGCGTTAAAAGCAGTTCTTAAGTTTTCTAATGGCAGGACTATTCAAAGTCATATTAGTTGCTTTTTCTCGTGGGACTTTTCTGTCACACAGAAGTTTGAGTTGCAGACAAACAACTTCATTCCATTCTGTGACTTGAGGAGGTTCTCACTGAAAATAACTACCTGCTAATGTATCCTTACTAGCTACACAGCTAGGTAGCTGGCTAGGTTTTTTGCATCTATCATGTGTAAGGAAAACGTTATTGCCAGTTGGCTAGACAACATTCATTTTTGCCACTGGTTCACTTCTGTTGCTAATCCAAACAAGGCTAGGGAAACTCTGTGGGGAAAAAAAGTACAGTCTTTCATTTTATTCATGTTGGCATTAAAAAGGTTTTTAAAAGTCATACATTTGACCTGCTGAAACCTTGGTACAACTAAATATACAACTGAAACAAGAATGTAAAATTTGATGACATTTTGAGTCCGAGATGCTGCCTTTGATGATTTAAAGGTGATTTAATTGTGCTGCTAAAGATTGGAAGTTTTATTATGCTACCGATTAGAAGCTGGTATATTTTCTCCTCAGTATGGGTATTACTGATGGAGTCACATAGCAGGATTAGAGGGTGGAGGGCTGAGGCTGCAGATCACTAGAAATAGAAATATCCATATTGTAAATAAGGGTTAATGTAAATAATATTCTCTGGGGATTCATGTTTTTTTTTTGTTATTATGCATTGTTATTCTCTGCTTGCCTTTACATTAGAAAATCTAAACCCCCGTTGTTTATCAGAATAACTTCTGTGTCTGAGTCAGTTTGTTTTACTGCTTACATCCTTATACTTTGTTTGGCAAACTGCTTTATTGTTCTGTTGCGTAAAGCTTTAACTTAATAAATTTTTGTTTTAAGTTTTTCTTTTAACTTAAAAACAGATTAAGGTCGTTTATACCTCAAGATGTGAGAAAAATGGTTTGTACAGTTTAGAAATCAACGAATCCAAAAAGAAATACATTATGGTCTATAATACTCTAATGCTTTGTGTCCACTGAGCGGTATGACACGGATCAATGCAGTTTGGTCATTGCATCATACTAGTGAGACAGCTAACATGACACAGTAGGATGTCTCGTGCTTGTTGCATCACAGATCCTCCAACTTACCTAGGAATGGGTCTGAGTGGGCCTTACAATTTGTTTCAATTTTGCTCAAACTTTTAACATGGAGTCATAGTAACGCAAGTGCAAGTGAAATGGTGAAATGGCCCACATGGGAAATGTTGTTGGAGAGCAGGAGCCGGGAGCAGGAACATAGATTGACAGATAGTTGTGGAGGCTGAGGAGGTTAAGGGTTAATCGGTGAATAGCAGGGGGAAGTCTAAATGATTAAGGTGGCTGCAGACTTGTAAAGCCTGGGATCAGTCAACCCTTCCCTCTTTTCAAGGAAGTTAAAGGACAAGGAGACAGAAAAAGGATCAAGAGATTGTTTTTTTGATACTTTAGCCCATCATAATTTGTTTCAGTTTCTTCACACAGCACACTGATACAAGCTGAGAGCAATAGAAAGGCAGACAAAACAAAAAACTAATCAAAGTACAGTCTTTAATTTTATTCATGTTGGCATTAAAAAGGTTTTTAAAAGTCATACATTTGACCTGCTGAAACCTTGGTACAACTAAATATACAACTGAAACAAGAATGTAAAATTTGATGACATTTTGAGTCCGAGATGCTGCCTTTGATGATTTAAAGGTGATTTAATTGTGCTGCTAAAGATTGGAAATTTTATTATGCTACCGATTAGAAGCTGGTATATTTTCTCCTCAGTAAGGTGGCTGCAGACTTGTAAAGCCTGGGATCAGTCAACCCTTCCCTCTTTTCAAGGAAGTTAAAGGACAAGGAGACAGAAAAAGGATCAAGAGATTGTTTTTTTGATACTTTAGCCCATCATAATTTGTTTCAGTTTCTTCACACAGCACACTGATACAAGCTGAGAGCAATAGAAAGGCAGACAAAACAAAAACTAATCAAACAAACAAAAAAAATCCTCACTACCCAGAGATGAACGAAAGAAACATCACACACATTTAGAAAAAAACTTTGTGGTCACAAAAATGCTATGGACAGTCAGAGGAACGTAAACCAGAGGAGCGTCACAAATTAAGATAACTCTGTATTAAAGCTGCATGTCTGATGAGCAAGCAACCATATTTTTTTTTTCTTTTTGACTTTTTTGCCAGTCCTAGTCTATAAAAATGAAGTAGCAACTACTCCTGATTTAATGTGTTACATCATGATTAAATACATGCTATCATCATTATTATTATTGCCTATATGTTGAATAATCTCTACAGTTGGAGTAATGCTGTTTTTATGTTATTTATTTTTTTTAAAGCAATATCTTCTTATACATACAGTGAATCTGGTATTATTAGCATAAAGTAAAAGGGGAGGACAATCACAAGAAGATGTTGTAGAATGCTTTGCATGTTATCCATTTTTTAGATAACATGGTGATAGCATGCAGCATGTCAACAGGACAAGCCATGATGATCCTGTTGTAATGAAGCATTCTTCTCAGAATGATGCCACTAATCTGTGGAGACACTAAGACATACATCACATAGATGCTGAGACACTCAGCCGGCGCCCAACACCTGCTCCCAGAGACACGCCCACAGATGGCCGCCTGTTACCATTAGACAGCCTCGCTCTTGACTCGGCCGACCTTAATCGAGTAACAGATCAAATAAATCTGACAGCTGATTAATAAGGATTAAAATGAAGACAGAAGGCCTTTTTTTAATGTGTTTATCTCAGTTCTGTTCTATGTGCTGCTTAGACAGTAATTACTAAGAATTTTATTTTTTTTATCTCTCAGTGAATTTTATTCATCCGATAATTGCCATTTCCTTCTTGCCACTAATCATTCACCACAGATCTGTGGAAGTAAATTTAACAAAGTATGGAAAAAAAAAGCCACTTTTACCATAATTGGCTCTGATTGAGGATCAGCAGGTTAAATACTGAAAAAGGTGAATTCTATTTTTATTCATTAAATCCACCAAACTAACTAAGAAGCAGGATTCAGTTTTATTTGCTCCACAAATTCAAAACAAATTTCCATAAAACGGCAAAACAGCTGAAACACAGAGTTCCTCTAAATCCAGGCCATAAACCCATTTGTTAGAGTTGCTGTTAGTTAATAATACTTGGAACACTGTTATACCCTGTGATGGACTGACTACCTGTCCAGAGTGACTCCGCCTCTCACCTACTCACCACTGGATTTAGACACCAGGACCCTTCATGTTCCCATTAGGGATGAGCATGTTAGAGAATGGATGGATGGATGAATTTCATTTAATGCAGCAATAGAAAGGTTTCAAAACATATTTAGTTTCACCTGCTGAAACCTGCAGCTTAGCTGTGTGCGAACTCAGATTTCTTGCACGTGTGTCCAACGTGCTGCCATACTGCTGGGTTTGTTTAGCTAATTATTTTCAGATCTTCACCAGGGGCAGAGTGCCTTTTCCCCCTCTGGAGAGTCCAGTGAGTCACTCACTTCTCTGCTGTGAAACACAAGCAATTACCACAGCAGTAACTTTCACTGGTGACTTCTTAGAAAACACACTGTCACCATCTTAGCTAAATGGAGCCATGCTGGCGTACACACTGTCAGCACTTAAATTCTTCAAGGGCTTGACAGAACTCTCAGTGGACTTCAAAACAGTAGAGATTGAATTTCTCTTTGTGTAATGTTTGCAGCCAGTCACATACCATTATAAGAATTTTTGATTCATGGTTGTCACAATAAATTCCAGTGAAATATGTTTAAAACGCCCCAAAACTGTCCTTATTGTTGGGACCAATAACTTTACTATTTTCTCCAGTGTTTGTTCAGTGAAAGCTTCAAAAAAATACCTACAAATTTCAAAATACACTTACCGTCTGTAGCTTAGTGATAGAAATCACACTTCTTTATGTGACTGGGAATGTTATTCAAAAGCAGTATTTGTGTTTGTGGGACTAAAATTGCTGTGACACACAGTCATGAGGTTATCTAAAAAAGATGTTTTTCTTTATTTTAGGGAAATTTATGTGAAGTGAGCTGAGTGAAACTTCTGATTTCCTTGTTAGTTAGTTTAGTGTCACCACATGTAAGCATAGAAGAAATAAATAATTTAAAGATTCAGCAATTTGTTGAACAGCTAATAGCAAGTCATCCTTTACATCTGTGAGTCAGCTTTACAAATCTTTAATCAATGTATACTGCAAGGAGATAAGAAATAGTCAGCTTGTGTTATTTTGTGATGCAATCAGATTTTTATGTAATTTTTGTTTTAATTTTTGTTTTGAAACTTTTAAATTTTTATTTTAACTTTCCATCAATCTGTATCTGAATATGCTCAATTCACTGCTTAAGACTCATCTCATATTTTTTTTTGCTTGCATATTCAGTACTTCTTATCTCTTTATGCTATCTTGTTTGGCTAATTGCTTTGCTACTTCATTAAACTTTGAGCACTTCGATCAACTTTTTTTTTTTTACTTTGCAAGTTTACACACCTTTCCTCAAGACATAATAGAAGAGGTGATTATGTTTGTTTAAAAACCAGGAAATCTTCAATAATCTAACCCAGGTTCCCAAAGATTTTGGACTGGAAGGCGTCCCGCATCATCACAGATCCACTACCGTACTTACCATTCTTTTTTCACAGACTCTTAGTGTTTGTTGCTGACAGACATTATGTAGATTAATTACACACATGAATGTTTGGCAGCCTTTATTTCTGTTAATTATGAGGATCTTCTGCTTACAGTTGATTAAAACATGACATATAAAATTAGAATAATATATCAAATACATTTTAAAAAATGGAGTGTTAATGAAAATGTGTTTAATACTTGCTTAATTTTCCTTTTTTAAAATGTACTTTTAATCTGATAAACTATTCTCATAAGAACTCAGTTTCATGATATGAATATATAAAATGTTTTTGGAAATATAACTTAAAGCTGTGTCAAGAGTCAAAATCATCATAGTTTAAACTTTTTAAATGGTCTGATTGGAGACACCAGCAATTTTTGAGGCAAGTAACTATTTTACTTGTATAAGTTATGTGTATGTATGTTCCCTTGTCATCTCATTTTGACTCAGTGGAAAAAAAATAATCTAATTTTTTTTAATTTTTCTCTAAAATTTTCATTGGTAGATTGAGAATAAATGAAGTTCATTTATTTTCAGAGGACACTAAAAAAACAGACATTCATGAGGTGCAACATTTCTTTCAACCTAAATACAGCAAATTTTCTAAATCAGTAATCAGTGAGGTTGGCCTCACGTGGAGAGGAAAGAAAAAAACAATCATTTATCATCGGGCCGCATGACTTAGAGGGAGGAGAAGGCCGAGTTTAGACAAAACGGTGGAGTTTCCTTCACTGGTTGGCCGTGTTTATGAGTCAGTGATCCATGGCGACAGGAGCGACACAGAGACATTAATATGAGATTCAAGTGGACTCAGAATTATTTCCACACCAATTGGCTCAGGGTGCAGGAAATTTGATGTGGCCCAGAAAAGAGATGAATACCAAGCCGGGGTATTTATCTGGTAGCCTAACCAGGCTAGACTGGGTGGCTTTCTGCTACTATATTCATAAAGAACGGCTGCTCCATCTATGTTATGGGGTTTATGTTTTCGTCAGATGCACAAAAAGTAGGAAGTCAGGAAGTTGTGAATCTCCTAAAACAATAATTGATACTTACGACAGTTTACCCCTGATATTCACAAGGCTTGAGGACCACATCTGTATGTGAATAGTTAAAGTCCGTAAATACTTGAGATCCTGTCTAAAAACACTTATAGCTATCTAGTTTAATAGTTCACTTCAGACTCTACATATACTTTAATATGAATTAATGCACATTTTTTAAAGTACTGCAGACACTAACATTACAGTCTTCCTTCTCTCTGCTCTTGGGGGTTCAGCCAATAGCATTGACAAAGATTATGAATGGAGCTCCTGGATTGACTGATGTGCAAATGCCAGCACTGTGTAGCATTGTGTCCTGGTATTTAACTCTCCTGCGTCTTAAGAGATGAGATTATTTTGAATCCAAGAGTTTTTGACTCTGTGTGTGATCTAGCAGGGTCGGACATGCGCTTTCACCAGTTTTTTGTTTTGTATTTGTGTGTGTGTGCTTTTTGGAGCGGACAGCCTGACGGGACAAATTCCCCACCCGCTTTCCTACTGTTCAGCCACATATATATACAACAAATATGTAGGTCAGTGTTCCATTGATTAGAAATCAAAAGCAATTCTAAGCAGGCGGGTTTTAGCCTTGATTTAAAGGAACTCAGTGTTTCATCATCTTTGCAGTTTTCTGGAAGTTTGTTCCAGAACTTTGGTGCATAAAAACCAAATGCTAAGCTTCCCAAGATAAATTTTCTTTCAAATATTTTAGAAATGCTCTATGAAAAAATAAGCACTGAACTGTAAATAGATGGGTGTCCACTGTCATATATTACGTGTTTTTTAATATTTAGATACTCGTGTTTGGTGTTATATGATTAAAATAAAAAAAGATATACAATGCTTTATTGAAATACATTATAAACAAACAAATCATTGTTTACATTACATTTGAAAGTTGGTTTCATTTGAATTAGAGTGAGTATGTGTCTAGAAGGTGAGTGAAGATCTTTATGATTCAAACCAGTTTATAGGTTGAGAATATAGATGAGCTTATATGACCTTTTGTAGTTCTTTAGCATTTCTCAAGTGATAATTTAGCATTCATACTGCAGCAGTTACCTTCAGCCAGCACTCATAAACAGTGTTTGGGAATTTGACAGTGTGACAGTGGGTTGTGGTGCTTCTATGTACCACAAATCTGGAACAAACTTCCAGAAAAATGCCAAACTGCTGAAACACTGATTATGTTTAAATCAAGACTGAACACCCACCTGTTTAAAGTTGCTACTTTTGTTTTGTAGTAAATGGAACATTGATAAATATATTTGCTCAATGATTTTGATGATAGTATTTCACAAACTTAATGTTTATTATTTGTTTCATAATTGGTTACTGTATGATGTTTTTTTATGGTATAAAGCGCTTTGAACTGCCTTGTTGCTGACATGTGCTGCACAAGTAAACTTGACTTTTAAACTCTTGATCTACTTTTTAATCCAGTTTTATATAAGTCAGAGTTATCCGTTGCCTAAAATTAGCTAAAGTTTTGGACGTGTTCATCTCCAATCTATACATGTAATCCAAATCTTTGTAATTAATAATTCCCTCTTTGTATGTTGATGGCCTGAAGCTCCGTCCTCCTCTCAGTTGGCTCTCTGTGAAGCGCCCACTCACCACTTATAAGCCCCAACACACCGCAGCTCAATACTGTATCTCTTCCATGTGTCAAGACTTCAAATACATCTCGTCATCTTCCCTCCCACAGCTGAAGTGAACCTTGAAGCAGAGCTGCTGTGTGAGTGTGAGGGTGTGTTTTAGGAGTGTGAAAACATCTGTAAGCGCGTGGCCCCGGCTGTCAGTCTTCAAATCCCCCCACGTTGACACAGATGGGCCGAGAGGCTGTCAGCTAGCACCGCTCCACCGCTGGCTGCAGAGGAAGTCAGCCTCATTATAAGCTGCCAGTGTTTAGAGATAAGCCTGTCTGCCGCTATCTTTTTATGTCTCCATGTCACAGAATGTGCCGTGATTGAAACAGGATCTTTTTGTGTGTTGGAGAGTATCCTGTAATTTCTGTCCAACAGGAAGTTTTTTTTTTTTTTTTTTTTATGAGTTGTGTAGAATAGCTGCATTTTCACTACAAATGTGCACAAAACTTTGTCAGTTTTCCACTAAAGCCTTAAAATACAATTTTGCAATTAAACAAGAAACTATATTAAAATCACACGTGAAGTTTGTTCACACAATAGGTTGATAAAAATATGTCGCGCCATCATCCTGCCACTACTTACCATACTTTTGTCTTCTTCTTTGTGGTTTGCACCAACGGCAAAACGTCCGGTTGTTGAACATGTGACTCATCTGATGTTCAAAAGGGTTTCTGTCGGAGTTTTGCAAAATAAGCCAATTTTGATATGACCGAAAAAAATACCTCTTAATACTGCCAAAACCTTTTAGCAAAAAGCAAGAATTCTTTTTCAAAATTACCGCACTTCCATTGAGCAAATTCATTTTTGAAATATGTAATTGCACAATTACATGGTCAATGTAAACACATCTACATCTGTCTTGCCTGTGATAGACAATAACTAATCACACTAGGGTTTATCCAGGAGCATGCTTTCATGAGACAGTTGGTCATATTGTACCTATCTTCTTACTGTACGATTATACGTGAAGACTTTTGGTCTAATTAGATCTCGAGCCACAAGGTCTGACGTTATTAAAACACAGTATTTCTAAACTAAGTAAAGTCATCCTCATAAACTGCAAACAAGTTTCTATTTCAGAAACTCTACAGACGTTTGCACAGGTTGCCAGGTCACAAAATAATTTAAAAAAAATAACCTCCAACACACAGGATCAGTTTCAGAAAAGTTTTCATCCACGTGAACCTGAACAAATGTGCCTCTAAGTATTGTTCTAAACATGCCAAACCTACAGGGGGCAGTGTAATGCTAAACTAACGCCTATGTCAGCCAATCAGGTTCCTTCAAAATAACCACAATTTCCTGGTAGGATTTAAACAAGACATCAGGAGGTTCATTTGTGTGGATAGATATAGAGGTTGATGTAACTATATATAGATATATAGTTCAACCTCTATATATTAGAATATGATATTCTAACTTAAAGCACAACATGATGTGGGTTGGGAATCATGTCAGTTAAGTATGTGGACATATTGATGCATTATTTGTTGCACACCATAATGTATGGAACCCTAAATCTCCATTTTCTTACATCCACACACAAATACAAATACAGAGTTTTTGCAGCACTTCAGTTTGGTCTGAGATTTTGTAAACAATTGTGATATTAAACAGTTTCTCCATTATTTCTATTTTTTTATTATTATTTATTTTATTTTTTTTAAGTTGCCTGAATTGTTTTTTTTTCTGCCATTCCACCTATTTGATGAAAGACACTTGGAGTTTGTTTGAAAATTAGGAGTTTTTGAATCGTCTCAGAGAGCCTCAATCTGTGTCAGACTATACAAGACATACAAAGACAATGTAATCATCTTATGTTAGACTAGACTAACTACAAACTATAAAACTATAAAATCTGAATGATTACTACATTGATTTGAATGAAATTAAAAATGACCAGATTTACCTAATTAAATAGCTTGTGTTTTGTAAGAATGAGTTTCCCGGTTTGTTTTTCGGGTTATAGTCAATCATATTTGACCTCACCAGCATATTTATAAAAGCTTTTGCATCGTTTCACATGAAAACTACTCAGTTTGCTGTCTAAATGACTCAGCTGCCTGAAGCTAATCTCATTCCAGCTACCAAATTAGCTGCATGTCATCACTACAAACATTCAAAATATGTATAGAAATAGCCCACATTTAGCCATTTCACTTAGACGCAATGAGTTTTGTATTTAATGTCAGCTTTGACCTGATTCTAAAGGTTTTCTTTTCTAGGAACTGAAGCAGATGTTTACACCTATTTATGAGAAATTATTTCTAAACTTTTCCACATTTACAGGAATGTATGCCCTGCACAGGTTAATGAAAAAAACTAAAGTCAAGATGGGAAAAGGTAAAGCATAACAAATGTTCAATAAAGTTAGAAGAAGGACCAAATGCAGAGTGGAGCTCTGGAAGAACATGGTAGTGGATATTTAATAATGAACTGAAAAACAACTTACAATAATAACAGAGAACACAATAGAAGCCAGAGCACAAGTATAACGGAAAAGGATCCAGCAAGTCAAAGAGAGAGAAGAGCTTAAATATGAGGTGGAAACAATAAATGAACCAGAAGAAGTAATTATAGGTGAATGGATGCAGCAAAGGAAGAGGGCAAAAACCTAATATAAGCAGTAAACAGAAATAAACACAAGTCTAATGGAACTAATTCAAAACACAAGCAATGAGACCAAATCAGCTAACCTGGTAAGAAATAAGAAAAACAAACAATAAAGAAATGATCAAGACAGAAAATAACTGAAGCTAAAAGTCCAAACACCAATGGATTATAACAGGTTGCTCATTTGTCCACACCCAAAAAATAATAGTTCACAAATGCCAAAAGTTCTACTAATTTATTGAATAGGGCTGAAACGATTCCTCGAGTGATTCGAGTACCTCGATTATTAAAATTCCTCAAGGAAAATGTATCTGCTTTGAAGCTTCGTTAAGTTATATTTTATTATTTAGCTCACCGTGTTCCGGCCAGGTTATTACTTGCGTTGCGCAGCGCTCTCACTTCCGCCTGAGTTGTTGACAAAAGCTAAGTGTTAGCAGCATAACGTCCAGTTTTCAAGTTCGGCTTGGGAGGATTTTATTGATTGATCATAATGTCTGGGTCTTTGTCGTTTTTCGGGAGACCAATAAGCAGCAGCTTTTATCCTCCCGGAGCTGCGGCCTGGTGGCTGGTTCAGAGCGTACAGCGGGGAAGAGCACTGCAGGTGTATTTATACAGGTGAGCAGATATGAACACTGTGGGCGGCTGAGCTTAGATGATTAACGAGAGCAAGTTATTGTTAGTGATGCTCAAATGTGAAAAATTGGACTGATGTTGATATGCGATAGTAATACTGCTGCCATGTTAGATTTACCAATGTTTTATTTTATCCAAATACTCAATAAATCATAAGAATAATCGACAGATTACTCAATTACTAAAATATTCGTTTACAACAGCCTTAATATTGAATCAGATGTGTAAAACTTAAACTCTGCAAAGATGTCACAATGTTAAAGTGTTGGCTCAATAAAAGCAGAAAATATGCAATAATAGTAAATGCCAAAAACCTAAAACCTACTGGTTGATATCGGTGAAGACTCAACAGGAGCTGATTAGAAACTGAAGGGGCTGCAGGCATTTCAGATTAGAACTGCTTGTATTTCGACGTGACAACAGTCCCCTTTACTCTTATACGTCAGAACTATGAAGCAGTAATGAAGACAGAAGTCATTTCATCAAAGAAATTCCTACCTGAAAAAATCCTCCAATAATCTTCTAGGACTATGGGTTACAGTCCGATGCAACCAGTGCAACTTTGCACAAATTTCACCAGAGAACTACTATAGCTACAGAAAAAGACAGCAGGTAGAGGTTTCTATTGTTCCAATGGAAGTGGGTTATTCCTGAATTCACCAGGAGAAAATGATAGCTTTGGAACGGCCTAATCAAAGCCCAGACCAAAACCAGAAGATGAAACAAACAGAATCATACATTTTGACAACTTCTACTAGCAAACCAGTAAATTTACCAACATAGAGTGTGGAATAGACAGAAATTTCTACCAAAGGTCAGTTATTGGGAAATGTTGAAATTTAAATCCTAAAAACATCACATTTGATATTTTTAATGCTTACCTTACATAAACATTAGGCCTTATGTAAACATAATTTTACCACCACAAGGAATCTTTAGTATGACTAGTTCAGATTTTAGTTCTGATTTTTCATTTCTGTGTATTTTGTATAGCCTCACACACTCATCTATCCGACCTCCTCCTCATTAGTTTGCTTTGTTAAAGACTCCCAGATCCAGTGCTGACATTACTGTCCCTGCGCCTTGAAGCCTAATCAATAAAGCACTGTGTTAGATTGGAAACTTGAGGCCGTGCCTACAAGAATCTATCGATTGCTCAGTTTTTCCCCTCCTCTGCTGCTCCTCTTATTATTTTCTTCCGTTCAGGCCAAGATCAAAGGTTCTATCCTTTGGGTGTACCGTTCCAGACCAAGTTACACTCTGAGAGAAGCACTTGTCCTGCTTGGGGTTTTTGTTTTCTCTGACCTTGTATTATCTCTGTACAGACTTATTTTTCACAAAGAGACTACAGTCATATTTGAGTGCATAATTGTGTAAAATATAGGTAAGATCTAAAAGGAAAGGTTGTAAAAAAAAAGGTAAAACTGCATTGTGAAAGAAGGTTTTTGTAATAAGTCAATAACTGTTAGTTTCAATGACCCAGGTAGAGATCCGTTTTAGGGAAAGTCAAAAGAACACTTTTATATTCAATGACTCATTGAAAAACTCCCAACCAACCTTTTAAAATTCCTGTTCCCAATGGGGGCTACGTGTCGTCTGGCCACTTAATCGTCCACGCTGTTTCAAAAATGACACATCCAGCTGTGGGCCCGTTGGCACTTTGATTTTTACCAGCAGCTCGTACCAACAGGTTGTCAGTCCAAACGCCGGCTTGCCGCACCACGAGCCAAGAAAATCATTTAGTAAAAAAGGTGACCAGATTTGAGTCCCTGAGAGGCCTTAGATTGGATATGAAGTCGAGGGGTGATTCATCATACTTAATAAATGTGGCTGACAGCTGAAATCAGCAGGAGGGAGCTTGTGCCAGGTCTGCCTCCCCCCACTGCTTTTATACTGCATGCAGATATGGACTATTAACTTTTCACATACAGCTGCAGACACCTACACAGATGGTTATGTATGAATTAGATGTTAAGGCAGTGCAGAGGGACTCAGGTAAGGACTGTGTTGTGAAAGTGCCTTCAAGGTATAAGAAAGATATGAGTTTTAAGTTCTTTTTCCCTGATATTTTGAATGTAATCAAGCATAAAAACCAATCATTGCCTTTTTAAAGCTGATGTCTCACTGGTACTTATCTTGCCACATACGCTGACTGTTGTATCAGACGATATGTAAGTGGGTGGATTTCGTTGAAATCACTTGTTTGTATGTAGAAACAATTCAGGTATCTGTTGAGATGCCACACCACCATCATATAGATTCCTTGTGGCAGTCCCACAAGTCACTGGAGAGATTGTGTATCCATTCTGACCTAGGAACACCTTGGGTTCCCCAGGAATGAGCTGGGTAATGTCTCTGGTGAAAGGAATGTGTCCCCTCTGCACCTGTTGTGGCTGGTACACAGCAAGATTGTAAAATTGTTGACTAATTTTCAAAACCTGAGAGACCTCATACATGGTGATAAAAAATTGTAGGTATGACAGGTTTGGTCATACAGTGTATGTACAGCACAATTAACATACCACACCACGAACCAATTTCACTCACCAACATTCAGATGCCAGATGGGAAATCTCACAAAATGTTGAGACCAAAAGTTCAGAGTAAATAAACATAGTTGACTGAGAAGAGCTATAGCTCGCAGACTATGTTTAACAGAGAAAAAAATGATTGAATAAGACATCTCTGATGTCCAATGGATTTTCTGCTGCACTATGGCAGTTGTTTTGTTTTCTTAATTTGAATTTCCTCCGGTGCTTCCAACACATCGCTTTTCAATTGGCTACAGATCACATTTAACAAATTGTGATCATGGCAGGACTATTGTTTAAGATTATCTTAAGAGTCATCCTGATAATTGGGGTGTTCTTAAGATTGTTGAAGGGATAAATGGGGACAAAAGTCATGAAAGTCTTGCTGAATGAACTAGACTTCAGCTCTGTGGCCCAATCTTGGATAAGGACAAGACAGTGGATGGTTCTAGGTGGATGGATATTTTGTTCCTATTTAAACAACCCATTTATTTGAAGTGTGTGGTGACTAATAGGCTTTGTTTGAGCTTGACAAGCTGTTAAGGCTTTGCCTAGAGGTGAGATGAAATAGGGACATGGAATACCACCATAACCAAGTATAGACATGTTATTGAAACCAAATTAATCAAAAGTATGTTCAAACTCCAGCCATGCACTATGACCAAAGCACAACCCAGAAAGTAGAAAAAAAACATTTCATACATCAATGATGAGATTGAGATTGTGAGGTTTGTTTCTTTTAGTGCCATCCCAAGATGACCTGGCATAAGGAACTACTTGTGCTGTGTTGTGGTTTTCCTACTTTTAATGTCAGTTTGGACAAGAAAGGTGTACTGGATTCCTGGCCTTGTTGACTATAAAGTAAAACTTAGCAAAAATATAGGTTCTGAACAAGTCAAAAGCAAAACAAATCTCTAGTCATTTTTTGGTCTGCATGTGGGTTTGACTGTTGCCTTTCATATTATGGCATGCTAAATTGGCAGAGCAAAACACAATGTGGTGACCGGCCACTGGCAGGTGCCATAAAGCCAGGGGTTTGTGTTAATCTTCTGTTTTAAGCTCTCAGCTGCACACAGTCAAATCACAGGATTAACCAGCCCTGGGTCGAGCCTTTAGGGAATTTCAGTTGTTTCTTAATAACATTCTTAACCAAAGCCAACTGTTCTGTGCTCAGATACTTTCATTCAGTTTCATGAATCTAAGTGGAATTTCCTCATTGCTTGTACTCTTGCTTAAAATGCTTTCATGCTCAGTTATAGAAAAAAAAATCACTGGTTTGCCCCGAAACTTTATCAACAGTACTATTAAATGCAACCAGTTTTACACTTTTTTTATACAGTTTGAAGCAAATTTCCTGTAAAAATGTTATTGAAATGCTTCAGAAAGCTTAGACTCAATTACCTTTGAGGAACATTATAGAAATAAGAGCCCACTCTAACACTTTTGATCTTAAATACTTTACACTTCCCTCATCAGCAACAAACGGTTGTTACAGAGGCTTGCTTTAGGCAAAAATTAGTTTACAATGTCCTCTCAATTTGTTGAGCTCTGGAATTTATTGTCCTATTCATCCACGATTTGTGTCAGTTTTGATAGATTATAGATAAGATAACTGATTTCTAGTGTTTCCTTTGGCATAATTTCCTAAACTTTTTTCAAAGAAGCTCTTTTTCCAGCTGCTGTCACATACTAAAGAAAACCGTCTTTGCCTGCAGTTCCACATCTCAGTCTTGATTGAAGCATTATGTCAAGCTGCAGCTGTTTATTCGCTGGCAGCTGTGACATTCTAACTCCTAGAATGTCACAGCTGAACTCTTTATTCCTAGAAGAATAAAGATTTTTCTGGTAGTAAAATTTCACACCTATGTATGAGGAAAAGGTTAATCCCTGCTTTAGTAAATTTACTGTGGCTTTTACAGGTATTTCACATTTTGCCATGTTACAACCAGACATGTCAAGGTATTTTGGAGAACTTTATGTTACAGATCCATACAAAGTAATTCCTCATAGAATTTGGATGCTGCCATCACCGTCTTCCACAGGGAGAGGGACGTGACCAGGGTCATGTACAGTGTTAGTTAACATTTTGCATTTGGACCCCCAGTTTTTTTGTGTGTGTGTTAGGAACCATAACCACCCGTGAAAAGCTGAAATCCACAAATACTAGAGACCTCTTCTAAAAACATTTCTAGTTGGCTATTTTAGCACTGTAAGAATCAACCACTTTACTATGTACAGTGCAAACTGTTGTAGCACTACTGCTGAAGCTAACAAAAATGAATGATGCTCCTGGATTGGCTGCTTTGCAAACACCGTGTGGCAGCTTGCTCAGTAGCATTGCGTCTAGTTATTTAAGCTCCTGAAGCTGCATTTTCTTTCAGACGCTTTACAAATTCTCAAAGACAATTTTGCCTATTCACAGATTGTTTTTGGTTCACAGAAAAATCTGTCAATTGGTGAATCCATGAGTACTAAACTGGGAATATGTGGGCGTCCAGTTCTGTTATGGTCTCATTTAATTAGAGCACTTTCTGTCACTTGTTTACTCTGTCTCCTACACAGACTGTGATAAACTGCACTGAGCTACTATTTCTTCTGTTGTTTTTACATGTTTGACCAAGTTTGAAGCTGTTGGTGTATTTAAGTGTGCTGTACTGGTGCAGAGTTACCAAATGCTTTTGTAATTCAGTGCATTTATGTCTCTGTTGAATAAAAAAAGAAATGTTTTAAGTCAGGTCAGCTGTTTTTCTGTCAGTATCACCCGATACTAAACCTCTGATATCTGCATTGGATATCTAAATAAAAAGGGGATCAGTACAAATCAAATAAAAAAACCTAACATTTGCACTGCTGGCAGATGTTTTTTTTTTTTTTATATATATACGAATCCTTTTATTGGTTCCACAAAATAGAGGCAGTGGGAATGTCCCCCTCTTTGCCAGCACTTTCTTGCAATCAAATTGGTTAAAATTGAATTCACAAGCTGTCCCATGTGCTCATGTTGGGTCAACAGCCTCAGCGCCCCTTATGAAAGCAGCATTTCTAACTAACCCATAGCTTTTCTCCCTCTTCTCTCCCTTTCTGTCCCTCCTCTTTTGATCATGGAGCAGTAGCATGCCTGAACAACAAATAAATTCTCAACACACACTCTCAATGTTACTAATACTCAAAAAAAGAAGAAGCTGAGATGAGCTTTTGTTCTGAGCCAGCCTTTTTGCTCTCAAAGATTTTAAATGAGGGCATTGATACATAAATTTGCATTTGTTTCATCCATAACCATTGCTCTAGCTAAAAACCTATAACTACGCGCCCCCAATTTGCAGAGCAACTTCAAGAGCTTCTATTCTCCTGCTTGTTTCACGCCAGGCTAGCGTGACTGTTCAATCGATTTGCCTTTGTGTACTCTTCACACATAAGTGGTCTAAACAGTGATCTATCTTCACTCGGATTGTGCAGTTTGTCAATTGGCAATTTAGCCGAGCAGTGCTCAGATTGTTCTTTAGCTGCAGCTCCTAATTTGCCGTTGTGTCGGTTGTGGGAGACTGCACTGAGCAGGTACAGAGCTGCTGTGATTGTGGTTGATTAAAGCGCTGAGATCTTCTCCTCATTATGTCTGCTGTGAGAAGGAACTATACTCCTTGGTGGTGTTACAGGCTAAAGTTCCTCTTTCTTCACCTCTCCTCTGTGGCGTGTCTTGGATTTCTTCCTGCTGTGTAACCTTAAACCGTAACACGCCGTGCTCCTTTGTGCTCCTTTGTTCACCTTCTGCCACCTTTTACTTACAAAGAAAAAAAACAGAAATCCAGAATGTTACTCTCTCCTCCTGATGAATTGCTTTCTGTTCCTGTTCTGCTGTCAGGTCTTCCCCCAAACCCATTTGACTTGTGGGTTTCCCCTTTTACTCTTTTGGTGTCTTGACCTCCCTGTGAGCCCTGATGAATTTTAGTCGGCACGTCTTTTACAGAGGGTGGGGAACCATGGAGCAGCTCTGCCACTTCAGCTCCAGGCAGGGGGGTTGCCCAGGGCAGAGTGTCCCAGGCAAGAGAAGCTATTCTGGGCAGAGGGAGCCCCTTCATGGAGCTTCAGGATCCCAGTAGAAACAGGAGGGCTCATCCCAACTGGGCAATACTGGGTAAAGAAATGTTGTGTCTTTGTGTCTGATCATGTAAAATTGTTTTCACAGAGATGAAAAAAGACAGAATGTATAGACACATTGCAATGTCACGTCTCACAGGCAACGTCTTGCCGAGAATGACTACCGTTGGTTTTAGCTCTCAAGTTAACAACATAATGGGCTAAATCCTAAATATATGTGTGATATATAAAACACAGTGCTTTGCTACTAATTGTCAACACTATGACAACTAGACAACAAGATCTAAGTGTGTCCTACTTCACAGGTCAGGAAAAAGTTTGAATTTAAAAAGAAATAGGAAAGGAGAGTTAAGTAGGACAATTATGCTAGCTTGACTTTTACAGCCTTAGCATGTAGATGTGCATGTAGATGTGCTGCAGAATTCAGCAACCTACATACCAACACTCAGAGATCATCAGCAGAGAAGGTTTTTAATTAGTTAGTCAACCGCCGCTGTGTTCATATGATCAGTTATTAATAATCACAAAAGAAACATCCAGCCTGAAAACATAAAACTGTAACGAGTGAATGTTCTGTTCAATGTGTGGGAAATATTTGAGTATTGAATCCTGATACATTAGTGGGATTTCTGTCAGTTGCTATGGCAGGGAGTGTGTGTGTTGCATAGCCAACACAGAGAGAAATAAAATATAAGAATATGAGTGATTTTGAGTTACTCAATGGTTTTCTGCATTATTTTTGCCTTTACTGTGGCGCACCACACTAAATAAGTAATACCTACATCTCCACGTTTCATTTAGTTAATGGAATTGTTCTACTGCGGCAACGCAGCCATGGATGGCAATTAAAAGAATTGATTTTTTCTTCCCCTCCAGCGTTGTGCCCATGTGCAAAACTGTGGACATAAACAATAACATGCAACATCTATATTGACTCTTCCACATATGTCTACTGAGGAAAACTTATTTTGCAATATATACTGCTATTGTATTATCGGCCAGGTCTTATGCTACTTTCTGGTTGAAGGTTTACCTTTGATATGTCCTCAAAGTGTTGACTTTGATTTAGCTGTTTTCGTCCATAAGAGCACCATTTTCAGTGATTTCGTACTCTTGGTTCATGTTACATTTTCAGTAGCAGGCCATGCTAATCATGTCAAATGCATGCTAGCCAAGCTAGTGTTTTAAACGTAAACAGAATTGAAGTAATTTGAGTCAAACTCTGTAAGACAAACTGTGGATGTATCGCCTTCAAGTACAGTAGATTTTTCCTCGCTAAAAGTTTCGCTGACAGTCAGAGTGTGTCTGTCCAGAACAGCCGTTTAGTCCATCAGGATAATCTCCAACACATTTGTGTTTCTCAGTTCAGCTATCCAAGAAGAGACAGGGATGGATGATGCAAGAATAGGAGGGAGAAAGAACCAGAGGGAATGCCTGGTTTTGATGGTCCCCCTGTGCCATTTTGGCTTATGAATTTCCATATTAGAGGGCAGTCACTCTGCGTGACCGCTACATTAGTTTTATGGCCAAAAATCAGCTGATTGAAGGCAGCGTTGACAGGAGGAAAATCATTCATTTCACATCACAACCTCCTGAAAAGCCAACCTGCTATGTGTCTGAATGAATTTTATGTTATGATTCACTGCATTCCAGGTTCATAAATGTGTGCTCAAACACAACTCCTTGTGAATTTATATATTCACAGCAAGGACCGAAAAGGTATTTATCAGTCGAGGAAGTGAGGCCACGTGCACAGAACGTCATTTATGTGTGGATGCGCATTTGCATTCATGCACAGCCAATCAGAAACAGAAATGCTCTCAATTTGGCAAACACTTTTAGCTGCAGGTTTCGCTGAAGGGATCAACGAGGCTGTGATCCGGAATCACGATCATGGACAAGTACGGACTAAACGCTGAGGGGCAGAACAAGTTTTATTGGCTTGATTTCACTTCTCCCCTCACCTGTTTTAATACTCATTCTTTTATTTAGAAGAGATTAACATTTTCTTTTAAAAGAAATTGTTTGCTGAAAAATGCTTTGTGTGCCTTGTTCTTTTCAAAAAGGCTGATCTGGAATATTCTCAAAACTAAAATATCAACTTTTTGCTGACAACTTTAGAAGCGGTTGCGGAAATGGTCTGTTTTCTTTGCTTTGTCCAGTTTCCTAATCTGGTGTGCCTTTAAAGTTTTGAAAGAAGCTAGTGACAGCTGCAGATGATTCATCTGTGTCATAAAAAGTATTCATAAATATATCACAGCAATAATTCACTTGCAGTGACTGAGTGAAGATTCCTGACAGTTAGAAAGAAGCAGTAAAAATATATCTACACTTTTAAGTCTAACTGGACACCTGCACTTTTGAGAATTTAATAGCACATTATTGGTCATAAACATTCATATTCATTAAATTAGAATGTTACTGACCAAGACACACATTATATAAACTAATCACATCCAGGCTGATGTTTTCAAACCTTTACTTCTGGTAATTGATGTTTAATCCCTCAACCTAATCAAAACACATATTTAGAATGAGAATATTACATCAAACAATGAAAGCATTTTATTGAAGAAATGTGGATTTAATGAAAAGTATGTTTAACACAGCAGAATGAACTTTGCCTGAAAGTTTGAACAAGCACACACTCCACAGCGGAGCCGGATGGGAACTCGTGAATTTGGCAGTTTTTCTGTAACGTTACGTTGTCTCTCTGCTAGTAGCACAGCGGCAGTACAATGGCAATATGGTATGCAGTGAAGGTGGGAAGAGTGTGAGTAATGTGTACACAAGCTTTATTGACAGCATTAAGACCTTCCTCCAGGCTCTGATTGGTTGTTTCTGAGAGGGAGAGGTGCATTTCTACAGATGGCAGTAAGACCACTGAGGAGCTTATGTTCTGTATCATATTCTACTGTCAGGACATAGAAACAGTTTTAACAAAAAAGTAACCACTGAAGCTGTAAAGGTTGTTATTTTCAAAAGGTACTTTTTAATCTGACAAATGAGCCTCATAGAATCAAACAGCTATAAATCTGTCACGCAGTACATCAGATCTTCAGCCAGTTATAAATCAAGTCAAACTACTTTGCTTTTAGAGTTTAATGGGCTCAGTACAAATTGACTTCATTAAAAATAGAATTTACATATTTAAACTTTAAACATGAAATGGTGTTCACTTTTTAGGGACACTTAAGTCCTCTCATGGAACTCATGTTAATGTTCCTGGGATGGGTTAAAACACACTGCAAATTATATGGGAAATATTTGATCACAAGTCTAAAAAATGGAGAACAATATAAGAAAGAGAATAATAATAAAAGCAAAATAAAATAAACACTACCAGTAATCGGCTGCCCTGAATTTTAAACTTCAGCGTTATCTACAGAAAATCCCTTGCTGGTCAACATTCAGTCTTTGAAAGACTGGAGAACCACAGAAACATTCAGCTGCCAGAGCTTAGAAATCAGTTCAGGAGTGGTATCTCTTTCTCAGAAAGTTTTCTCGTTAAAACCAGATGATTATGTCAAAGTTTCTCATTGTAGCGAGACACAAAAGTCTTTAAAGCAAGAAAATTTTTCGTTATGCTATTTTATATTCATTATAATGAGGAAGTTTCTGATACAACAGGAAATAAAAAATACGCTTAACTGACTAATTATGACTTGTTTCCAAAAGATTTTGTTGTTTTATTATTAAAACCTTTCTTCTTTGAAAGATAATATATTATGTTTTATCAAGACGCCTTCTTGTTTTGACAAGTTTTATAACTTGAGAAGTTCTTATTATAACAAGGTACTGCTCTTGAATTTATTCCCCAGCTCTGGCAGTTAAACACATACTCATCAAGGGCACCTTGAAAATGTAAATATTGTCTGTCTGTTTGAAAGGAAAATATAACTCAATAGGGGGTGACTTCAGATTTTTTATCAGTACTGAACTAGTAAGTAAACCTAAATGTGTGGAAGTACGAAATCTGTGACGTAGTGAATGCTGTTAAATCAGCTCCAAACACTAGAGACTGCACAAAAGCTCTGCCACGCAAATATATTCACATAATCCTGAATCCTACGTTAGCTATGTACACAAATAGCTGTGTAGTTTCATGGAAGCTTTGGTGCTGGAGAAGGAAAAAAAAAAACACGTTAAGGATGATGTAAATGTCCGTGTCATCATCATCATATCAGATTTATCCGAGCTCGTAGACATCTTTATTTTGACAAACCTTCTCAGAGATGAGTCTATGCGGAGTTTGAGATTTCCATTCTTTGGCTCTCAGCCTTAAATGTTAACTCTGTATTCTGTGTGTGTGTGTGTAGCAGTGCATTGGGGTGTGGGGGTATTAATGTGTGTGTGTTCCTGCAGGGATGCCTGCGTTAGGATTAATTAAAACTTGAATCCCTGCGCTCTGCAGCAGGAATTTGGATGCCTCCTAGGACTCAACTGTAAATATTGTTCCTCCAAAATTATCTCTGAAAAGAATCTATTGTCCCTGGTAATAACTGAGTGTTTTTGATGCTGCTGTGTTTCAGAAATAGAAGTGGTGTAAAAATTTATAGGAAGGAACTGTGTATCAAAATAAAAAACAGGCATAGCTGTAAAGACAGATTAAATCTTTATCTATGGTTAGAGAAATCTGATTTAGAAGAAGAAAAAATAACCCTGTGGGGGGTTTGTATGACTATAATAGAACAAAGAACAAAATACACATGGATGTAAAAGCAACTATCTTGGATAAAACTTAAAAGTAAGCAGCACTAGAGTGGTTTATTTTCGTAAAGAACACGTTAAACATGTCTGTAGCTTCAGGAAGCCCAGCTGGGCATGTTGCCCAAGAGAAAGCAGCTTTTCTGCTATCAAACATCAAGGATTATCATAGTAAAGACGTCAAAGTGTCTCTCAGATCAAAATGACGCCTGTCATTGGTTAGGATCAGAGCACAAAATACTCCGAAGAAGACTCTCCACAAACCCAGACTGCTGTACGAACAGAGAATATCTTTGTCAAAACCACAAGAGCTGCCATGAGAAATGTCCTTTCTCTTGTCCTTTTCTTTTATTCCCTCTAAGCCGTTTTTTTTTTTTTTCCCCTGAAATCAGTGTTGTGGACAAAAGCTTCATGTCAGATTGAAAGAGCACATGTAGGAAAGCTTCACCGCTTCTCTCTGGCACGTCAAAAAGCCTTTTTTTTCCCTTTTTCTTCTTTCGCTCAGAGAGTCGCACCTTTTCACTGAAACAATATGAAGTGCTTTGTGCAAGACAGAACGCCTGTCTGTGCTGGGCGAAGACACTAAGTTCTGGAGTTGCCTGGCAGGTAATGGTTTTTGATGACAGGTAAAGACCGGAAAAAAACATGTGTTTCGTTCACAACAGTCACGTAGGATCAGTTTAGGTCATGATGGGATTTTCTTCCTGCCCACTTACAGTATGAACTATGGTTTTAAATTTAACTAGTCATTAGTTACCAAGTGATCTCTGAACACTTCAGACAAGAGTCTTCCAGTGCCTGTATATACTAATCACTGTAGTCCATCAAGTCCAGGTGATACTACTAAAATATAGTCTTATTTTTGTTCACTTTGAAACAACATTGTGATACAGAAACCTTGCTTTGATTTTATTCACTTTTGTAAAGTATAAGCGTGAAAGGACAAGGCCTAATCTTTAATGACATGATGGGAACCAGCAAAGTAGAGAAGCTTTAATGACTTTCTCTTCCACGGGGGACAGACGGTCGTTTTCTTGTGGCGTCTTCAGTTTAAAGTTTGACCATTTGCCAGTTATCTTTTGGATAAGCCATGATTGTAAACTGAGTAAGCATCAAATCTCCTTCTGAGCCAAATGAGTCAGAACTGCAGGAAAGAAAAAGCTTATTTTACATCAGCATTCCCGAAAAGAAAAAAAAAAATTATGAAAGGCCACAAAAGGAATCTTTTGAGATTTATTTTGTATTAGAAACTTCTTATGAAAAGTATATAACAAAAGAAATGTCTGCTGTATTAGAAAGGTCATTAAGCATAACAGCATCACTGAAATGGTCAATTTCTTAGTGGGAAGTGTGCAGCATTAGTCAAGAGCAATGAGTCATGATGTTCAGAAATCATGGGACCGTTTTTTGATGTGGCAAATGAATAATTCATGAAAGTGATGCATCTGTTTCTGCTGATAGAAGAGGGCACTTCAAACCGTCTGAAAAGGTCCAAAAGAATTACTTTATTTTAAAGAGGTAATGTCATGGATTTGGTAATTCCCTTTTTTTTCATAGTTATCCGCACATCCATACAAACAGACAGAATTCAAAGTTCACATTAAATTTTTTTTATCTGTCTAGAAGACCACTGTTGTTCCTAACATTGAAGTGATTCATTGGGAGTCCAGGATTTTCTTCATTATACGGCCTGGTTTGTGGGTGTAGTTTGACACAGAACGTGATTAAAAGCCTAAAATAAAAATAAATGCAAAAAAAGACTTAGGGGAGGTGAAGAAAATCTCATAAACCTCATGAATTTTTTCTCGAGGGTTTGTAAACCTTTGTGCTGATAACAAAATTAGCCATTTCCAGTTACTCTGATTATGAAAGAAAAACTGGAATATAATAAAAGAGATATTTAAAAAGCATTGAAGCTGTTTAATGCCAGCATTTTTTAACAAGTGTTAATGGAATACCTGACTAAAATGATAACAGAGTTGATGTTTTAAATTATTTTAAGTATCCTCGCAATTAGCCTAGTTAGTGGAGCTAGCATTACAAAAACAATATTCACCTTTTATATAAATTATATACAACTACAACACTTAACTCCGACATTTCGAATGCCCAAATCATGCCTGCATTAAGGCTGTATTTGTGGCTGCCTTGGGATAAAATGAGATAATAAAGGCTACCACACATTGGGGCATACTTCACAAAGGACCAGGTGTTCTTAAGGCAGACGTAAAGTGGACGTCTGCTCAAAGGTCCATTTTCCGCATTCTTGGTGTTGCACAGTAAAGTGCTCAGTGGAAAACAAACTTTACATCAATCTGTTTTGTATGTGACACCGAGCTGATAAGGTTAAGAGTTGGTTCTGTCTTCTGGTTGAAATAGATTAAAACTTTGAACAGCGTGGCAATAAATGGCATTTATGTGTGGATGAAAGGCCGAAGCGTGTAAAAATGTATTAGTTTTCCCAGCTATCTGGCTAGACCTCAGTTTCAAAATGCATTTTCTATATACAAAAAATTATGTTTGGATCCTCTCAACACTCACAACCGCCTTTATAATTTAGTCAAGCACAACAGAACAGGTCACTGAGTGTGTTCTGAGCCTTGAAGGAAACCCTGCTGGACAACTAACCAGAGAGGAGTCAGACACCCGCAAATACCCCCACAGGTTACTGGCACCGAGCTGCAAAAACACCTCACAAAATGCCACGACTGCTTTCAGACTCAGTCAGCGAAGCACACGTGTGTACATCGCACTCATGCATGGTCAAATAAAAAAAGAGATCCCAACATAAAATATGAAGAACATTATAGGTATTGGAGTTGGCATGATTGTACTACCTACGGGGAACGGAGAGCAATGTGTGTTTGCGTTTAGGTGACAGCCTCATTTATTCACTGTGTGAGGCCGACATGGTGTGAGTGGTTTTAAGGTCAAATAACGCACTAAACAGTGAATCCAGCCGACTGAGTGCGAGAACACTCTGGGCTGTTAGAGAGAATAACTTTCCAAGCGGAATTAGTTTGTCCGGTGACTGAATTTTGTTATTTTTGGAATAAAATAACTGATTTGTCTTGACAGCATGGCATGACATGAAAAATGGAATTGAAGAAGACAGGTGGAAGATGGCTAACCGAGACTCCTGCTGCTCCTGCCATGTCTCTCCTTGTGTCCGTGTCCATCATGCAGTGCCTCTGCTGTGGTCCCGCACAACTTGTACTTCATCCATTATTTACATCTTTGCATTGACTGAGAACGAGGCACTTATCACTGTCCAGCCAGAGGCAGGATGAGGTGAAAGGGATACAATATGCGGTTCGACCATAGGAAGAGGACGGCACAACCTGAACGCACATCCTGCGTGTGTGTACGTTGACATTGATGCATGTAGCCAGCCTCTTTTTTTGGTTTGTTTTTTTGCGAGCTGCAGAGTGCCAGGTGTCCTGATGGGTGATTCACAATGCGCTGCTGTTGGGCATGTGGAGCTTATCCGTTAAAATCACTGATGATGACACACACACAAACACATTCCCTCCAGAGGGCTGCCTCCGTGCCGTTTTCTGGGGCTGAGAAATGAGCGGGGGCACTTCCTTCCTGCTGACATCTGCATACAGTATCAGCAGAAAGCCGGTGGGAGCTGGGATTCTGGCGGCCGCTCTGACGTGGCACCGCGGAGCTTTTCAGACTCCACATGCTACGCACAAAGGACAAGCTGAAGGACTTGGCATGTGGAATTGACAAATACATGATTGATTTTGGCAGAAAGAGAAGGCAAAATCCTGAGTAGAATAATTTTAAAGTGTTTTTTTTATACATTTTAACCACTAACTGTGCCTGTGTAGTATCTTATTTTGACTCCATATTTTTGTTTTTATGATGTCAAGCACATTGAACTGCCTTGTTGCTGAAATGTGCTAGATAAATAAACTTGTTTGATCATTTCTTTTTAACTGAATATATCCTTTTTAGCGAACGGTTGCTTAGTTATGAAGAAATCATGTGAGCACTGAAGAAGCACTAAGCTAATCCTATTCAAATGCTCTGCCATAGTTCAACCAAATTATCAACGTGTGGTCACATTAATATAATATGACAATTGGATGGAAACAAAAGTACTTTTGTAAATTTGGATGTTTTCATAAACAAAATACTGACATTTTTGTGCTGATGCCAAAATTATTAGACCCTGCACTATAACACGTTTGTATTTTGGGTCTTATGATGGTCTTATGGGACAAACCCCCGCTGTCCTACTGTGACATTTTCCGCACTTCTCCTGAGCGTTGCGCTAAGACTGCAGGAGGGTGAATTACTTAGTTTTTGGAAAACACACTAATAGTTTTTTTGGTTTGTGGAAACACGGCTCATTGGCTTATTTTGCAATATTTTTAAGTTTTGCTCAAAATTCGCATGACAGTCGGATGGAAACTGATACTTTTGCAAGTTTTAATGTCATCCCAGACAAAATAATGTCATTTGTTTGCTGATGCCAGAATTACTGAGTTAATTAGTTTGTGGAAAACATACTTGTAGCTTCTTTGCTTGCTTCTGCAGCAGCCTACAGATTCAATTATCAGAAATCATGTTCCTGAATGTATCCCAGGAAATTCTGTTTCTATGGCCCAACTGCTCTACCTGATTGTCTTCCTCAGCACAAAATGAATCAATAAACTGTTGTTTTGCATGAATGTACCCCATGCATAGCTGAGGTTAAGTAACAGGGATAACTAGTAAAAAAAGGGCAAAGGTGACAGGAAATGAGAGTTTGTCCTATTAAATGACTTTACAGTTAACTATGATCTTTAGACCTTCTGCTTTGCTTTTTTTAAAAATTACAATTAAATCCAGAGTCTGCTGTTCACTTTTAGTAGGATGTTGGGTGTTTAAATGATAAAGGCAGTTTTTATAGTTATTTGGCAGACAGTTGAATGCTGATTTGAGTGTGTAGGTGTCTGCGTGTCTTATTTGAGACGTTTTGCAGTCTGCAGAGCAGACTGTGTGGGTTTCTTCTTGAATTTGCACCTCTGCCAGCGACTTGCTTCAGAATCGCCCTACGGTGCATTTACGGGAAATCAAGTTATGGAGTTCTAGTAAGTTTAAGTTGGTTTTGCTGTGCGGCTTTGTGCATGAGTGTTCTTGTGGAGGGCAGAGAGAGAGCAAGAGAGAGAGACAGATTGCGTGTGTATTGGTGTAATAAAAAAAGGGGGGGGCAGACAGAGAGCAAGCCGGCGAGCGTAGGCTGTGTGCTTAAACTTTAGGAGATTTACATGCAAAGCGCTGCTGCTCCGGCATCTTAACTTGGGGAAGTGAAGGTTGAAATGTACTCAGTGCAAATGCGCTTACGACTGGAAAAGAAACCAATTTCATTTACAAGTGGGGGAACTCAAAGTAATGTACACTCAAGCACACTCCATCTTAAGATGTTTGACTTGTTTTCTCTGACTAGAGATTTACTCAGTGGGAAAGCAGCATGATTTACGATAAACTTAATTCATCTCCTGCTATTTAGCTGCTGACGGAATTACTTCCCAATGTGAATATAAGAAAAAAATAAAGTGTGAAGTCAATCTGAGATCACTGAGCCTGTTATTTTATTTTTATATTTTGTTGGCTTGCATCGTAGCTATTTGGCAAGTCTGACTTCATTCCTTTGTTGCTTTAGTGTAATGAAAGTAAGAGAAGGTAGGGATTCAACGCGTCACAGTCAGTAAATGAATGTGAAAATATACATTAGTACAGGAATTCTTTGGCAGGAGGATCATTTCCATTTGCATGACTTATCATTTTTCACTTTTCACTCTTTCTAAAAACTGGATGACAAGAGTCTTCGGTCCAATGCTTCGGTCTCAGCTAGCCCTTTTTTTTGAATGACAGTTCTTTTTAAAGAGACTTCATAATTCACTATATTTGTTGATTTGTTTGGTTTTTTTTGTCCATTATTAACTTGGTATCAGATCTATATGAGAATATGAAGCATTGAACACCTCTACTGACTGTAATAACATAAATGTTTGTCCTTTGTACATTCAGAAGTTATTTTAAACATATTTGGTTTTGAATTGAACATTTCATGAGTACAGGATTGTTTTATCACTTTTGGTGTTTCCTGGAAACATTCACGTTCACATGGTAACAACTCTCCTCCCATCTCTTCTTCAGCTCCTTTCTTCTCTCCATCTCAAACCTGGTCTAATTTTTTGTCATTCCCTCTTTCCCTCCTCTAATCCCACTCTCCATTGTGCCATGTTGTCATTGGGATTATGTGCTCAACATGCCGGTTATGCCAGGCTGGGCTGCGTTCTGCTCTAAGGCCTGTACTGTATTTATGCACGTTGGGCAAGGTCTGAATTAGTTTATATAACCATTAGGTCCTAGTAGCATACTAAACACACAAATACGGTGAGGTCTTTTTAAATGACTAAACTGCTTAAGGAGGAATATGTTGCCTGGTGAATTCCATATGGGAAGGTTTCCTTTCTGTTTAAATTTTCAGCTCAGTAAAAGTTTGAGAAAATAAAAGCAGTTCATAAAGTTGACCAGAACACTTCCCTGGTGTATCTTTTGAGTTTTTTTTTTTTTTTGTGGTGTGTGGAGCGTAAATCAGGAAGAGGAGAACAGATGTAGCTCGGTCAGACCCGTCTCGGCCTGGCTGCTGCTGTAGCTAATCTTATTGTCTCTGCAGAAGGTCGTGTAGCAGCGAGACATGGGCAAAGTTAATCACAATAAGCCAGCGTGAACTCTCTCTACAGCAATTATCGTTTGAGTCTTTATTTTACTCCTCATTTTTTTACTTGCCTGTTACACCCAAAACCATACTTTTAATCACAAGGACACCTCTGCTTTCTCCCTGCAGAAGCTTTGTGGTGTTGCTGGAGAAATCCAATTTGGACAGAAATGTTTGGTTTGTGCGTAATAGCTGGAGAAAAAGAACACAGTTCCTCCATTACGTACGTGTTAAGCCAGTGTGGTGTAATGGTGAAATTGCACCAGGTGCCTGGTGAAAGGATTTAAGATACTAATGCCTCATATGTGGATTTAGGAATGTTGATTAGCTGAAATTTGTCCCCAGTAGAAGAACATATAAAACCATATTCAGCAGGTTAAAATATACATCCCAATGAGTCTAGTTTGTCTGACTAAAAGTATGTTTTGAATGAAAAGTATGTCTGATACTTTTCATTAACATAATTTTCATTAAGCCCACATTTCTGTTTTCAGAAATAGTTTTTTTTTATTGGTTTGATGTAATATTCTACTCTTAAATGTTGTGTTTTTATTAGTTGACATCAGAAAATTATCATGAAATATCGGTCTTTGTCCATTTAATCTATGCAATGGGTTTCCCTAGGTGATAGACTTATTGAAATAAATATGCTTTAATAATCTAATCTATTGAATTGGTCTGTACATTATTGGCCCATAGTGTGGGTGTATACTATTAAAGCGGCAGTATGATATAAAAACAACTTTTTTGAGCTTTACATGATGTTAAAATGTTATTGCCTCATCAAAAACATGCCTTGTTATAGAAAATGTCTGTCAATCTCAAAGTTTTTGAGTTTTTTCTAGAACATTTTTGATTTTTCAAACTCAGAAATGTTTTTGTTTTCTATTGTCAATTTCTGAGATTAATTTCAAAATGAATCTCAGAAATTCATTTTTAGATTAATTTCTGAAGGTTGAAATTTTTCTGCCAAAATGTCCATTTAGAAAAAAATTAAAAATCTACAATTGCCCTAATACTCCATTGTATTATTATCATGTTAAAAAAAAATGTATTAGTTGTTTACCTCATCAGTCAAATTGACAGACAACAAAAATATCTATTTGGGTGCTCAGGTATCAATTAAATTAACACCAGAGTGCAAGCAGAAATATAGATGCATCATTTCCCCCCTAGATGAGCTTCAGACAGAGCATGAGAACGTCACTGCGGCTCCTTCACACTGGAAACAAAAGGAGACATGGCATATGGATGTTGCAGCAGCCAAATGAAGGATGTAATTTCACCCCGAGAAACCAGAAAAAGACCCAGAGAGAGCAGCGGGCAGAAGAACAATCTGTCTGTCTGAGTGTGTCCTGTGTGACCTCTTATCCAGCCGCCCGCTGCTCCAATTATCTGCCCTTTTTGATTGGTCTCACAGAGACATGGCCAATTAGAGGAGCGCACTGCGGGGAAGCTTTGACTACATAAGTCACGGCTGTTTTACGCACACTTTCGTTAACGTGCGCAACAGACAGCCTGAAGGGGTGAAATCAGAAATATCATTGTTACAGATTTGCTCATCATGAGGAACAACGACAACAAGTTATTCAAAAAATTAACCATATGCAAAGTTATTTAAATGCATTTTCTTTGTCTTTAGCAGGTTCCTGTGCTAATATAACTACCAAAAAAACCTAATTGTTGAAAAAAATAATTGCATATGGTGCTTTAAATGAGGGAAGAAAATAAATAAAACATGTAAGTGATGCAGATTGGCTTTATTGCTTTATAAGTGGAAGTAAAATGCTCGCTGAAGGCTATTTTCAGTTTAAACATTTCTTGGAAGTGTATTATTCCTAGATAAACGGCATTACATCAGTGACTTTTTTCTGTTTTAATTTTTTTCCCCTCTGGAACTAAAAGCATTTTTTATTTTTATATTTGGTTTCCATTAGTTGCCAGAAGGGATTATACTGAAGTGCTAGCTTACTTTGAGGAACCTCTTTAGAGGCTATTGATTGGATTCTTGGTTTCTCTTTGCCACACTATAAAATAAAAATAATTAGATGCTGTATAGAGATGATTGAAAGAATATACAATTATTGTATTTTTATAGTACATGCAGCATCTATAAAAACCTCTTAACTTGTTTTATAAATAGGTTGTGTTCAACAAAATGTGGCTTTTTTGACCAAAAAATGTTTTAAAAATCACTAGTCATTACTTTGATTTCTACAAAGTAATGACGACTATATGAACATGTTGAACAATAAATAAGTGATTGCTTAAATGTTCCCCGGTTTAATGTGACTGACCTAATTAAACAGTGGTCCAGCCAAGTGGTGTCTATAGTCTCTCAATGGATATCATCTGTATGTAGTGAGTGGCTAATTTTTTATCTAAATGTAATTATTTTGTAGAAATTAGTTCTCACATTAACATTAAACATTGTTTGTGTGGGTGTGTGTGTGCATGTGTGTAAAGTTTTAATGTCAGAAAAGGGCAAATTTTGTTGATTATGATTGATTTGTAAAAGCAAGAAAAGGGTAAAACATCCAAAGGGGTGACTCCTTTTTAAAAGCGTTCTATAAAATCTCTATTTAGTTTCAGATTTTTCTGAAGGTATGCCATAGAGAGAAAAAGACTGATTCGAAGATTGATCCCATAAAACAGGGCCGGTAATTACTTTTATGTGAACACTTGAGGAGATATTGAGAGTGAGAGGAGTCTGTTTGGGGAAATGAAGTTAAAAGCAACAGTTTTTTTCTTTCTTGCCTGCCTCTCGCCAGCGTAATCTGTTTAGGCTCTGACACTTCGATCTAATCAACCGCTTGATTGACAGAAGGACAGAAGCTCGTTTACGTCTGTGCGCAGAAAGTTATGCAAATCTAGCGAAAACACCTTAAAGAAAAATGGAAAAATCATCCACTCTAATGTGGACGCGCAGACTTATAAATGAGTGTATATAATTTCTCAATTTCAGAATCGTGTGCACACTCTTGACTGCCAGTTTAAGTCAGGAAGGCTGTGGATCTCCTCACAGCACTTTAGCATGACTGATGTCATAGGGTAAATAAACTGTTTGTTTACCACCATTTGTTTGCTCCTTACATGTAAGGAGCAAACTATAGTAAGTAAGTGTAATTATATCCCAGGTTTAATCAACATTTCATGTGGAAGGGGAGATTGTGCCTTTTGAAATAATTTAGGAATAGAAATGACCAGTTACTGGAATGATTTTTTTTTTTTTTCTTTTACGTAGAGGTTAGGGATGCTCTGATGAGGTTTTTTGCTTCAGATTCTGTTTCCGATCACCCATGAGGGCCAAATATTGCTAATCACTGATCACTGCCAATCACCTGGATTGGCTGTTAATTTTTTGCTGTAGGTATAAATGCTACTATCTGATCTGGCAAAATGGAAAAATGATCTGGCAATAAATTCACCTAATGTAGACATAAAACATGCAAAATACTTGCAGGCAAAATGCAGCACCTATTCAGTCAAAAGGACAATTGAAAAACTTGCAATCAGTAAAATAATATTTAACAGTAAGGCTCTCAGTACCATAAATTATATATGAGTCAAATAGATATCACTACACTGCCTATATCAAATAATGTCAAGTAAAAAAGAAAACATCCATTTAAAGTCAAATTCAAGTTGCATCAAAATAAACAATCCCAAGTTACTAAATCCAAACTTCCTGAGAGCATAGCTAGCTGAAAGTAGCATGTAGCGGAGGTCCAAAAGCGGGAGCAGAACCAGCGTTTTCCAGCGCTAGCTCGTTGACTTAAATTATTTTCGGCTTATTTGTTTAGCTTTCTGACTGTCATGCTAATCCGGGTGAGTGTTGGTAGTTCTGCACTGCTTTACCTGCTGTCTGGCCGCTCCGGATGTCTTTCTTCTTCCATTGTGCCTCGAAGTAGCCAAACTCTGTCAAGTGTTTTTTGAATGCTGTATTAGATTCATTGTGTTGATGCATTTTGACGTGCTTCACCCCCGAGATAATTTTCTGTCGCAACACGTAAATGTCCCCATTCACTCTGAGCGTTGAAGTTCCTCACTACGTTGCTTAAGATTTGTTGCCGCGCGCTTGCGCAGTGTGAAGGAAAGAGGAAATAAGTTGCACTCTCAGGCTGCAAAGTGAGATGCATGTAATTGGTTTTGGTGATCAGCATCAAGAGATCCTACACTTTTTCACGGAAATTGGCCGATTATGATCGGTGCCCAATCGATCAGCACACTCTAGTAGAGGTGTATTAATTAATCTGTTGAATTATCTCGCAGTATAATCAAATGTCAATAGGACTTCAGGATGAATATATCAACAATAATGGCATTAATGTAGCTAACTGACTGCTACATATAGTACCATCTGTCATACGTCAGAGATCCTTAACATTCTATGAACAAAAATGTCAGCACAATGACTCAAACTATTCTGCTCACAATAACAATAATGGACAGTGCAGGCCATCACATTTTCAATTTTAAATAAAATATCCACCTTCTTTCGCTTGCATCAATCACCTGGCTACTGTCTTTTCACATAAATCATAATCTTTCTTTCATTCTCTAACTCATCTGTTCTCCAGTCTTTGTCGCCTTGCTTGTTTTCCTTTCAACAATATCACCCGGCCTTCTTCTCAGTTTCACCCCAAGGCTCTGATTCAGTACAGCCTGAGAATTGATTTTTCCAAAAAGTTGTCAAAGTTGTCAAAGCCTGGCATTTTATTTAAAATATTAAGATGAAACTTTGCGAGGTGGATGATGCAACACACAGGATACACATTTGGGTTAAACTGCAGATGTACATGCAAGCTGGCATGACTGGAGCAAAGCGGAGAATACTTCCATGGTATAGCTGCTATAACAACACAACAACACAAAAATGAGTACAAGTCTCATCCCAAATTTTGAGTTTAGCTTCAGGAGTGTTGCAGATTATTTCTAACATGCCATATGTGATGAGTGGCAAGGCGGGTTGATGGAGGCCGTTATAAAACTCCTACCCAGGCTGCCTACTAAGCCTCCGCATTCATCCGAGCCTGATTACATCCAGACCTTTAACTGCTCAGCATCACCGATGAGCTAATATGGAGACACAGACATGCATAAATCTATACATAAAGATTCGCTCATTACAAACTTAGAAGCTGCTGGAGGAACCGCATTGGTGGGATTTGAGTCGCAAATTCATTTTTGGCATTTTCAGACTGGCACTTTTTTTTCCAAGTGCAAGTGTTTTGCGTAATCATTAACTGGTATCGGAGGTGAAGTCACACTGTTAAGTACGTCAGAGATCCTTAACAACATTCTATGAATGTTAGAAATGTTAAATGCTGTATATTTTGGTATTTGTCTGATCACAAGTAAATATAAGGCAAATATCCCTGGTAGCAACAGATACTTTTTTATTATTTAAGTCTGACATATCAAACTTTTGACCCTTAGGTGTTTTTGTGGTCTTTCATTTAAGTTACTTTGTTAAAACCCAGGTCAGAATTTGGACAAGTTTATAGGTGTCTACAATATACTTTAGTAACATATTAGCATAATAAACAGAAACAATAGGAAAGAAAGAAAGAAAATTTGGTAATTTTCTCCCAATTGTGCAAAATAATTATAATTTGAGAGCAAATTGTAATTATTAAAAATAGTTTTTTATTGTGCTAACTGTGTTAGCAGTAAGCACAATTAGCATAAAAGGACAATCTCCTTATAATATAGATACTTGCCTTGAAATTTCCAAAATATATCCAAACTGCTCTCAACATTTCTAAAGTCATTCCGTTCCATGACAAACTTTGGTTGAAGAACTGCAAAAAATGAAGATAGCCAATTTATTGAAACTCTTATTAGCATTCCTGTTTCCTGTCTAAGGTTTCCCTCTATCACGAAACCTGAACCTGAACTCCAGGCTGAGGAAAAAAAAAAAATTTCTTTTAGATATATTCTGAATTAGCTGTGTTTTGCTTCAAACACTTGACTTTTGCTAAAATTAGCTAATGTTAAAACTTCTTCCAAACGTCCACAGAGAATATGATTGTTGACTAATGTTACTTGAGTATGACTTGTATTCTGAAAAGAAAAGCAAGCATTTTCCAATTTCCAGTCATTCAATTTTTGAATGAATTTTGTCAGATTTTTAGTATGTTGATACAAGATGGATGAACAAATTCCAATATTAAAGTGGAAAATAAGTGTTTCTTAATTCCTTGCAGCTTGATTGTCAGTACTTGAAACTTCAGCCTGTTAGTGATTTTTTTCTGACGCTAATGCAGGCATATTTATAATCTAATACTCTAGGCAGGCAGACGATGCCTCTGGCAGTGTAAAACAGCAGTTTACATTTTCGTAGGTTATTAGGCATTGATTTTCCTCCGGATTAAGAGGCGACATGATGCTTAGCAGTAGAAACTGGAAATGTGTCCCAATATGCTGCATTAGCTGGCTACAGAAAACTAAACAGATTCTGGATAAATGGGAGAGCACACATGCTGCACAAACACACATTATAGAAAGAGAAAAAAATAATTTTTTGTTGCAGTTTATCTGCTTTCTTTCTTTCTTTTTTTTTTTTCTTTTACAAATTTTCAAAAACCTAAGAAACTGCACGCTTTAACCTGAAGCTGAGACTAATGCTGAGGAGAGTAGGAGGATGATGCTTCTTTTTAAAAAATTACATCTAATCAGCATACGAGCAGCCTCTCCAATTAGCTCCCCTTATTATTCCAATCTGTCAGATGGAAGAGAGCACAGCAGAGAGAAATCAAACATCCCCAGGCCAAGCACATTTAACATATCCTCTGAGGACGGCGCGCAGGCAGGCGGGCAGCCTGGGAAATTAAACGGAGAGATTTCCAGAGAGCCGCGTTCCCCACCTGCAGCTATCATCATCCAGCACGTTTGGAAATTTGACAGAAAGGGTTTGGTGTGGGCTTGTTTTATCTCCCCTCGCTAAACGCTGAAACATATCCACATTCTGGATGACAGCCAGGAAAATAATGGAGTCTGAGAGGTGTTTTTTTTCTTTTTTTTAACTATTACTTTTGCTACAAGCCACTTGGACTGCACTTGGGTGGGATGACTTGCATTTGTCTGCAGGAATGATAAGGATTGCACTTTAGCTCTAGTCAGTGGGCAACACAGACACAGAACAAACAACCGTCCACACACACCTACACCCCCCCCCCCCCACCTACCCCACCCACACACAGATAAGGACAATTTAGAGACCAGTTAACCTATCAGTCATGTTTTAGGATTGTGGAGGAAGTCAGAGTACCCGGTGAGGACCTTCTCAGTCAATAAAAAGGTAAAAGTTGTATTCTCTAAGGAACACAAAAATTTATAGTTAGTGAATTCAAAATGAACAAAAAAGGACCACATATTTGAATAAATTATTCAAATATTCATGTATTTATTTTGAGCTCATTTAGGTTAATTCAAATACTTGATGCAATACTTATTGATATTTCAGTCATTTCCACTTTTTAAATATCTTTCTGTTCTTTCTGTTGTTTTTTTATTTATTTATTTTTGACACTTAATTATTCACTTTGAGTCTTTAACTTGTGATGCTTATAACTTTTGATAGGTATAAACTGGGGGTAGAAATAGGTGGAGATATGAATTGACCTTCCTTGTTCACTCATAGTTGCCATCCATTTGTCAGCACAGAGCATGAAGAGAGCAGAAAAACCCATCGTATAGGAAAAATAATAAAAAATTAATTTTATGTAAGGATTTTTTTCAACCTTTGTTTTTCTTGCCCATGTTTCTCGTTTGGAGTGCCACTGTTTGGTTCTCCGGTCCACTCTCAACCCCGGCTGGAAGCCATTACAGCCTCTACATCTGTAAACACCAAACTACCTGCTGCTGCTGCTGTTGAGGCTTAACTGTTGTTTGACTTACAAAGCCATCATTTACTTTCAGTGGCCTGCTGATTATTTTTTTCCCCACAGTCACTTGGTCTTTTCTTCATGTAAACAGTGGCAGAGATGACTCCAAGTACTCAGGAAGAAACTAAAAGCCTCTGCTGCGCTGCTGTTGGTGTTGTTACCAGTTTAGATCAATTTAGTGTAATTTCCCGCTAAACGCCCTGTTTTTATATGTATATATCATATAGAAGAGGGTGGGGGGGGAAAAGTATTTGTTCAAACCGTAGCTATAGTAAGTAGATATCTTTATCACACATGTATGTGCTGTGTTTCTACTCGCGTGTGGAGCTGTATGACCCAGATCTGGACGTGTGTCAAGGTCAAAGCGTGTCCACCAAATTAGACGGTCGATAACACATGAAACTACGCTGGTGAGTTTCCGCCTCAGGGACAAAAATCACATTATTGTCAGAAATGTTTACTAGCTTACCGAGCAAAAAAAAAGCTTCTACTGACACAATATGATGTTACTAACACAAGAAGAAAAAAAAAAAAAACTCTTTCAATTGTCTGACATATAAGGATGTATTTGTGATCTCATCTTTGCCAGGTTGTAACATTACTAAAGTCTAGCAAGAGTGCAAAATCATACAAATTATTACACAAATGTATTAAACTAACATGAGGCCAACATTGAAATCATGTGTAACCCATTATTCAGTAGCTAGACAACCTTCAGTAGGAATAAGTTGAATTTTTGTGGGGTCTTTTGTTCTCACTCGTCTTCACATAACCACTAATCAGGTTTGGTTCAGGACAGCTGTCTTAAAATCCAAGAATAAAACAAAAACAATTGAAGTCTGAATTGTGTGGAGTGTGAGGTAGAACTTGTAAAATATACATAGATTAGATTGTTCTTTTACAGAAGAGAGCTGTTAGTCATTAGTGGAATACAGAGATCACATGAGCACCAACATTTATATATTTAAACTTATTGAAACTTAATGAATTGAGTACAATATTTTAAAATTCATGTACGAAGCTCATGAACATTTGTTACCAAGCAATATTCAGAACAAATTTGTAAAACGAAAAAGCAATTACAACTTAAAAATAAAAATTCTATTCAGAACGGCAACGATAAATGCATTTCAATTGAAGGTTAACAATAGCTGTGTCTCCATTGCTAATGTGCACTAAACTTTGTCAGTATTTTGCAAGTCTGCAAATAAAAAAAATTGCAATTGTGGTGTTTTCATTAAAACAGAAACACACAATTAAAATCACATGCGAGTAAGTTTGTGCACTTACGTCATTAAAAGACAGGTACTTGCTGTTGTCTTCAAGGTTCTTTCTGTCAGTAGCTCCATTGGGTGACTTGAGATGCAAAAAAGAAAAAAAAAACTTTTCCTTTGCAGTTTTTGCAAAATACGACCAAAAAAACACCTCATCCTAGCGCAAAACGTTTTTATTGAACAGCAAAAAGTGTTTTTCAAAATTGGCGTGTTTTCATTGAGCAAATTTATTTTCATAATTCTAATTTGCGCAATTATTTACGCAATGTAAATGCAGCTACTGCAATTAACTGTCATTTTGCATTTATTAGATATTTGACAATGATGAAACAAATCTTTGAAGATTCTTATCAAAACTGTAGTCCACATGTCCCTAGCAAAGATTTTCTGAAAGTCGCAAAGCTTAAATAGTAACATCACAGAATTCAGTTGAATAAAAAATAATTGAACGGAAAAGAAAAAATAAAAGAGAATAGAAATAGCCTTTTTGTTGTTTCTCAGTGGTGAAATTCAGGTGTAATAAACTGCTCTCTATGAAACCCCTTCAGGTTAATTGACATTCAGAAAGTAAATTACACAGAAAAAACCCAACTCCTACTTATGTAACCAGATATGCACTATTTAATGGTTATTTTAGGCCAAATGAATAATTTCTTTTGTGTGCTGGAATTGCATTTGAGTGCACTGGTTGCCTCACATTTTAATTAATGCACTTGGGTCTTTAATATGGATGTCGGTTGAGCCATATTGCGCTGGCAGCGGTTAAAAGAGAATTAATTCTCCACTCCAACATTGTCTGTTTGAATAGAATAAATAAAGCAGTTTCTTTCTCAAATAGTTTCTTTTTTTCTAGGAGGGATTATTAGAGCTAACCTTGATAATAAAAGTTAACTTTGATTCACACTCGTGCCTAAACAGTTGGAAGCAAAATGGGTGTGATGGGGCTTCTGAGGTGCACTGAATCTAGAGCTAAAAAAACAGCAGATAAACGAAGCTCAAATACTAGTTTTGTGCTTTTTTTCCCCTCATAGGTGTGACCTATTGAAATTTTAGTTTTTTTTTTTTCCTTTTCTCCTCATGCTTCTCTCAGAAAAAGAACCTTAGCAGTTCCCTGTAGTCACCGTCCTTTCAGCTCCAGGCTTTCCCGCAGACTGCCACTTTTGTTCCCAGCAGCCATCGTGTTCATCAGGCCACTCTAACACATCAGACACTCAGCAGGTGATCATGTAGTTGTCACTGACTCCACTTCCTGCCACTTCCACCTCCAGTCCCGCCCTAACAACTCCCACGAGGTTATCGAGACCAATCCCAGAGAGTAGACACAGTTCCACCATTCAGATCAGCCGAAATCATATTTTACTGCTGGATAGCATGTCAGGTAAGAAGCAAGAGCTGCTCTTGCTTAACGAATAGTCCTGGGAAACATATTATTTAAGTGGAAGCTTTTAGGGCAGCAATTAGTTAAGAGTTTTAACAACTTTTCTCATTTTGTTAGACCATCAGGTGAAACTTATTAATGTCTTCCAGGTGGTTACGTTCTTTGTTACTCTTATCAAGGTAAACAAAGTTTGGAATGACAGCCGCCTGCACATATCTAAAATATGCAAATACTTGAGACCTAAAAATGCTTAGAATGGCCGATTTTATTACACATAGTGTAAAATGTCTGCCACTTCCACAGAAGCTACAGTTTACGTTATCTCTGCTCTTGGGCATACAGCTAATCAGCTTCATGGAAATTAAAGGGTGACCCTGGATTGGTTGCTTTGCAAATGCTAGCTAGCATTCAACATCCCCAGCTGCATTTTCCTTCAGACAGTTTAGATATGAACTGTTCACCAATGGAACAGGTAAACTTTATGTTCCACAGTAAAACCTGTGAATTATGAATTTTAAATGCTATTCTTCTATATTGTTATATTGTAAGTCTTAAAGAGAAATTTTTGTTGTCTCAAATGAGTGTTAAGAGATTGGAATTTAGGGACAAAGTTCCAACTGGTTCATTTTTTACATTGTAAACATTTCAGAATATCACATTTCATTTAATAAAACTCTTAGATTATTTTTAACATCTATAAACAAACATAAGTAAGAGAAAAAGATGCAATAAAAGTCCTGAGGATGAGGTTCAAACTCTTTTCAGCCTCATCAGATGTATAAAAATGAACCTCAGCCTCTGTTGGTATTGATGCAGCAGGGGTTAAAGGGTCATCATCAGGAACTCTCAAAGTCGTTCTGGCAATTTGCTGATTTAAAGTTTTTTTTCCACTTGGAGACTTTCGTTTTACCCAATCTTGCTGAACTTTCGGAGTCAGATTCAAATATTGATTCAAATGTAGAATCAATATTTAGAATTATTTGTTTCCAGCCTTGTTTGTTTGGTTGGATCTGCTCTGAGCCTGACGGTGAAGGAAATAAATCCCTCTCTCTGGAGGAAACAGACAGACAGCCCATTTCCTTTTGCCTACAGGTTTGCCAGGCCATATCTCAACGACATGGCTAAAAGAATCGAGAAATGGATTACCCAATGACTCCAACACCTGATGAATGGCCGCTCAAGCAAAACAACCAGGGACTCTGCCCTCTCCCGCTGGCTCTCTCTCTCTGTTTCCCCTTCTGTGTTGTTTATCTTCTCCATCATCTTTACAACCTGGGAATACCCCCACTTTTTCACAGGAGAGGGCTCTGACATCTGGACTGTGTCCAGAAGATGGAATGTTTGGTTGAAATGCTGAGAGAGGGAATGAGTTGCTCCTCTGGTAATTCGGATTACGGGTAAAAAGTAAACATCTAGAGGAGCGGTGGTTTCCCGCAGAGGGAAGAGAGCATGTCTGCGAGGCAGATTATTACTTCTCTGAGGCCCATAAAGTACAAAACAAGATGTATTTTTATGAATCTCCTTTTTCATTTTGCGTTTGGGGGACTACACCGCAGGACTGAGATTTAAATCACGTCAATGAAGCCATGCTAGATGCCCACATTTAATATTCCTAAACTAGATTTGCTCAGTATTTTTTAAAATTACAGAAAATAATGTCTGTATTAATCAGGAGTTAAAAACATTTTAGGAAACTATGTCAGTTTTCACAAAAGTATTCACACCTATTGAATGTTTTTTCACATTTTCTGAAACCACAAACCTCTCTGCTTTAATTTTATTGCAGGTGATGAACCAACCAAAGTAGTACATACTAGTGAAGTGAAAGAAAAGTAACAAGTCTTTTTATGTAGTGTGGAATGTTTTCAGCCCCCATGAGTCAGCACTTTTCTGTGTTATCTTTTAGTTCTCTCTGGCACATTTCACATCTAAAGACCAAATATTTCACACATTCTTTGTGAAATGGCTTGAACTCATTCAGACTGCTGGGTCTAATGATCCACATCCATCTCGACACCAACGAGACAATGACAAAAATTACATATGCTGAAATGGCCTAGTCAAAGTCCAGATGTGGAGCTGTCTTCCACTTGGTCTACTTCTGGACTTTGACTAGGCCATTTTAGCAGATGTAATTTTTGTCATTCTCTCTTTATTGTCGTGAAAAAAGGGTCGTCAATTAAATAATTTTGATATTGTCAACAAAATTAAGTAAAGTGCTATGTAAAATTACAAATTTACAGCAAGAATGTTAGTACCTTAGCCTGTAGTACAAGAAAAAAATGGAGGTTTGTTTTTCAATGCCATCATTTCACCATGCTGTTTATTGAAATGTCAGTTTCATTCTAAAGTAAGACATCTAAATATCTCCATACCAAATATTTTGCTCTAAGTTAGCTAAATGTTTAGTTTCAAACTATATATTTAGTTTGGTGACTAAAGATTAAGTTTGAAGCTAAATAATTAGCTTGTAAACAAAACTTTAGTTAGCATGCCAAATGTTTTGTTTGCAGGCTAATTATTTAGCTCCAAGCCAAATATTTAGTTCTGATCTAGCTAAATATTTTTTAAAATACAAATTTTGCTTAGTAACTAAATATTAAGCTTGAAGCCAAATATTTATGTCATGATATGTTGTAGGATTGTGAACCCAAAGGCAGAATGGAAGAGGCAGTTTGTAGATGAAGGATTTTTAATAAAAATTATGAATAAAAAAAACTTACAAAAATCACAGGGAGAGACGGAAGGGAGGAGGGAGAGAGAGAGAAATCTTGAGTTTAAATTGATGACCAGCTTTCTGTTTTCATACGATTCATTGAACTTTGCTCTGTGAAATGTTGAAAGCTAACAGCCTAACCTAGTGGCCATCTATGTGGTTTGTGAATGTGTTTTAAAGCAGGGCAATTGTAACAAAAGTAGAAAATGAATTAAAAAAATTGACTAATAAGGAACTTATAAAATAGCCGCATATTTCATAACCTAACTCTAACCCCTTACCTAGTTTGCATTTCTTCTATCCACAGACGAGATGCGTTCTGCAGGGTTAGTGGTGTTATCTGGAGTGTGTCTGGCAGGTCAGGGGTCACAGCACCATCACTGCTTCCGTCGTCACCCAGTTGATCAGGGTTTGTTATACAAACACTGTCAGAGGTCGACGCTGTGTTACCGCCGCTGATGGATGAGAGAAAACCTTAAAAGTAAGGCCACTTGTGTGTCTGTGTGTGGATTGTCTGCTTTTAAACAGATTTCTTAGTGTGATACTGAGAACTTGCATCTGTAGGATCACCTGCTGATCTTTACCTACTACTACTTTATAACAGAGGATTTCAGTAACAACGAAGGGTTCCAGTTTAAAGGGCACCGTATATTTTTGTATAAAAGTGAATTTGTGTAAAATATTCACTTTAACTCAGATAAATGATGGTTAAAATGTTAGGAAATATTCACAATAATTATCAGTAATGATTTACCATGGCAGCTATGGTTAATTGTTATTATGTGATCAGAAGTTCACAGAGTTTTAAATTTGATTCCCTTTTGGAGCTCTGCTGTGTGATTCTAAATTGCCCACATGTGACTGACAGTATGGATTGTTGCAGTAGCAGCTGCAGCTGTGCGACTGTGAGCACCTTGAGATTTTTCCTTCGAATAAAAAGAAGAAAAGAAAAGTTATTGTACTTTTTATTATCCAAAACTCTTTACCACTGACAAAATTGTGGAGAAAAAAAGTTCTATTGTGTCAAAACATCTTGTTGCGCACATCAGTGTGAGTCTGTGGAGTTGTGCAGTTTGCTGTGTTTATTTGGCAGATTGGCACTTTTTCTGTAAGCTAAAAATGAATGAGCAGAGTTTGATCCTCCAGTAGTTCTAAGATCCCACCTGAGCTTTTTACCGTGTGTGTGGTTCTGGTGAGGTCGCTGGTTTATTACCTTTTTTTGTGGTGAAAAGCTGACGTGGCACTCGTTGGCTGAAATCAGCAGATGTCGAAAAAATAAAGGTCTGACAGATCGGAGAGTAGCACAAAACTATCACTGCACCTGACCTGCAAGACCACATGCAGGTCAGGTTTCTGCATGTCGCAGAAAACCAGCACAAACATAAACCACAAAAGATGCCCTTTTTTTTTTTCTTTTACAAACCATTCTAATTATTAAAGACAAGAAAGTGAAGCCTACTCGTGTGATACAGGGAAAGAGGAGGACGTTGATCGCAGGTTCAGGTGGTGTCGGATGTCTAGAAGAGGAGGAGGTGAAGCAACAATGTTTTCTTAATTTCTACTCTTTCGTGGAACATTTCAACTAGATTAAATTGTTTAACTCAAAGTCTTAGCGCGACGCTTAGATGTCAGCCAACGGGTGACCCGTCAGCTCTCCAGTTCAGGAAACATCCAAGAAGCTCATAAACCGTTGACCCGCCAGAACCACGCATGGTAAAAAGCTCTGGCGGGATCCAAACAACTGCTCTTAGAACTACGAAAGGATCAAACTCCGCTCATTCATTTTTAACCAAATGCTGCTATGTTTTCTAACATTTAGCAAAAAATAATAATTTTGGTAATTCTAATTTACCAAATTAAGTTAATTCAGATGTTACATCTGAATTAACTGCAGACAGTTGTAACAGCCGTACTCTAGTATTGCTAATGAGGTCACAAGTATGCGCCACTGCTTCTCTGTAGAGAGCGTGGGAGAAACGTGCTACAGATCCATACATGGACTGAGACGGACATGTTAGCTCTCTATCTTTTAGTAACGTTATGGGCTGTTTGGACTCTGCTCATTTTCATGTTTGATAATATAGCAGCTGTTAAACCGGGCTTAGTAGGGTTGGTGAAGAGTGTTTATTAAAGGACAACAGTAGAATTCCCAGTACCAGTGTGGTTGTGAGTTTTTGACCGTCCTGATGAGTCTGCCACCTCCTTTCCTCCCTTAAACACAACCCAAGCGTTACACAGTGAGGGAAAAAACATTTACATATGTCTTATTTGGTGTGTGTAAACTCATCTGTAAATTAGCTTGTGTTTTTTTTTTTTCTTCTACACTTTTAAAATCCTCTGCAGAGCAGCAAAGCACATTAAACACTAAACCGAGTAGTCTTATGACTAATCCTGAAAACAGTCTGATATTTGAAACTAGAACTGACATCTGACGCCTTAGAATTGCTTTTATTCCCCAAAAAGTAAAACTGAATGACACTGAAAGCTTTCTGGTGTTGCACATTGGAATGTTCTTGTGATAAAAAAAGTGACAATTTTCTGTGGCTTTCTTGACTGTCGCTTTTGTTGCCATTTATGTCGGCGCTACACCTGACAGCTGCTGGGTTGAAAGGCAACACTGCGTTGCTGACAAAGCTCCATACACCCCGTTTATCTGTAGCTATGCTGTCTTGTGTCTGTGGGTCGGGGTAACTTGATCAATTATTAATTGCTTCAGTAATGGGCCCGGAGCTTTTGGAGCAGTTCCATGCGTCCCTGATTAATACAACCACAAACTCTGAGCAGAGAGGGAGAGCAATCTAGATTAAATATCATAGAACGACTCGGGGTAAGTTCAAGAGAATCGACACTGGCAGGAGCAAACCACTGAGAAGTTAGCAAGAGAAAGACAGGAAGACAAACCGAAACAGAGACTTAGAGGAAGACGAGTAGAGGCAGCGTGAAAGGGAGTGAATTAACAGCCGGCAGAGGTGATGGCTCCATCGGTGCCTCACCAGGCGTACTCTCGGAAATGGAGCAGCTCTGCTGTGCTGATTCTTTGCTTAATAGTCTCCAGCGCTGTTCTGAAGATCCTGATTAGTGCGGACTGGGGAGATTGACTCTGGGAGGGGGGGAGTGTGTTAATGAATACAAATCTGGAAAGTGTCCTTGGCCCAAAGAGGGATTTGTTGTGGGCAGGTAATCAGGCTGTTGCAGGTTTATCAGAGCGCTCTGGGCTCGTCGCCGTGATGCATGTGGAAATGTTCAGACTCTCTCCTTCCAGGGGAAATATTGCCAGTCACTGCTGGTGCATTTACGGTCACTGCGGCACTCACAAAAAAAATAAAATAAATAAAATATCCTTGCATTGCAGTTTGTTCCTACGGTAGGATATTACAGCTGTGCTTTTATGTTTGTCACTGTCATTTTTTAAGTATTCCTGCTGCTCTCAGATGTTCTCATATTTCAGATCTAAAATATTGGAAGGAAAATACAGTTTGGGAAGATGAAATTGTTGCTTGACACAGTATTGGCTGGTGTTTGCAGCCAATTCAAGAGCTCCATCCATTTTCCTTGACCCTGATTGGCTGAACCCCCAATAGCGGGATACAGACTGCTGTAGCGCTAAGATGACTTCCACTGTGTGTATTAAAGTATAAAGGTGCTTAAGCTATTAAAATAGACAGTTTTATAAGCATTTTTCAAAAGGATTTCAAGTATTTGAAAGTTTTATCTGTTTCATGTGTGGTTACATAATCTTTGGTTCACTGTCTCCGTTTCCTTCCGGTCCTCAGATATGATCCTCTTTGTTTTGGTCTGCCACAGAAATTCCAGATAAAACCCACTCAAGTACAATATTTCAAAAGTGATGAATACTTCAGGAAGGATGGATGTTGTATTTAATTTTCCAAAATCAGATTATATGAATAATTATTTGTAATTCTGGCACTTACGTTTCCTAAGTCAAAAGGAAGGACCCTGAAAGACCATAACAAGGTAAAGATTCTCCCCTGATAAAAATTTCACAACAGATTTCTTAGTTTTCTAGTCAAGGTCCAGTTATTTAAGTGTAACCAGAGGAATGCATCGATGTGTAATCTTTGCCGTAGGGGTTTCACCACCTCCTTCCTAAAACTCTCTGTTAAACTCAAAACGAGCATCACTGATTGGCTGAATGTAAGAGGAAGTGACCGCCGTTGGACGCCCCGGCTGTAATGGGTGAATGGACTCGGTCTATTACAGCGGATTAGTTCATGTTGCCCTGGGGGCTCATCCAGCCTGAAGCTAATGTCCTGTGCTTATCTCCTGAACATGACCCCAGGCACACTGCAGCTCTCTGCTCCTCCCCAGCCTGACAGACGCACTGAAACAACCCTCAGTCTCATTTGTAGCAAGTTTCTGAGAACAAAGAAAACACAGTGAACAGAACAACACCCGGAGCTCAGCAAGAACGAGAAAACACAAATAATTTTTTATTTGTAAGACCTACTTTTCAAGAAACTGTCTGTGTACCCATAATTAATGTGCTGTGCTTGTTTGTGTTTTAACTAACATGCATTTTATTCTTTTTTTATTATTATTCCCCCAATTGGATAAGAACTGGATACATACAGGCCTTCCTTACCGGGATTTAATCCACATATTTTTACATAATTTATACCCTGACACAGTTAAAAATTATTAGTTTCAGCTGCACATTGTCCCTGCTGTAAATATTTAATCTAATTTCCTCTTTTAAAATGCAGATAGTCCCAAAATGGCTGACAGTATACAGTGCCTAAAACTATTACATTCAATTTAGTTCAATTAAAAAATGCTTTATTTATGCCAAAACAGAAATGAAATGTCACAAATCATTGTGACATTTGATTTGTGGATCACCATCCACAACTTTATCTTCAGAGTCGTGGATGGTGATTTTGTTGACAGGAATAATATCTGGTAGCAGTCAGTCTTGCAACAAATTTGAAGGATCCTCTGACTGAAGACTGTTGACAGTCTGATGATTGACTTTTAGCAGAAACAGTATACCACAGTAACATGTCCTAAATGGCACCATCAAGCACTGGTTCTCATCCTCATTTCCTAAAAAGTATTAAATTCATGTTTATGAAATTTAAAATGTCTTAAATGCATCAAATAAAATGTAAGCTGGCCTGAAATATATTAATCTCAGGTCCTAAATGTTGTTGTGGCAGGAGTATTTAATCTCATATATTCCATGTAGTTTTCTTTTTCCTGTGGGACTTTTCTGTCAGGCAAACATTTGAGGCAGCTTCATGGCATTCTGTGACTCGAGGTGGTTGAGGCTACAGGTAGCTATTACCTAATGCTTGCATTAGTTGGTAATTGGTAAGTACAAATTTATCACCAGCTCGTCCTAACAAAAACCCAAACATAAGATACAAACCAAAAGGGGATCTGAGGAGAGAGAGGGAGAAGCCTCCTGTTTGCTGCATGCCTAAGAACTTTTAAAGCAGCAGCGCACTAATCAGGGAAAAACATATCACCTGCAGAGGACCTGCCTCTAGACCCTACAAGGAAAAAGGGCAGAGACCCACTGCAGCCGTAACACCTCCCCCCTTAAAACAGAGGATCCCAACTAGGACCTCTGTAGCCATTTTTTTCTTATTAGTCTGGTCCATCAATGGCACAAGACAATGCATCAGCCAGCACATTTTCAGTGCCTCGAATGTGCCGAATGTCAAGGTTGTAAGGTTGGAGAAATAAGGCCCATCGCATCAACCGCTGATTTGGACTCTGTAAGGAGTGCAAAAAGGTCAAAGGGTTATGATCTGAATATACCACGACAGGAAATGCACCCCCACCCACATACACATCAAAGTGCTGCAGTGCCCAAATAAGAGTCAAGGCCTCTTTCTCAATGGTCAAATAATTTAGTTGATGTTGATTGAACTTCTTAGAGAAGAAACACACTGGATGGTCAACACCTTCCTCATCAGTCTGCAACAAAATGGCTCCTGCACCCACTTGACTTGCGTCAACCTGTACTTGGAATGGCCAATCTAATCTTGGAGCAGACAAAACAGGTGCAGTGCTTAAAAGGAACTTGACATTTTCAAATGCCTTCTGACATCCTGATGACCACCTAAACTGGACTTTAGCCTTTAATAGGTCAGTTAAAGGAGCCGCTACAGTAGAAAAGTTCTCACAAAAGTTTCTATAGTAACCCACCATCCCCAAAAACCTCATCAACTCCTTTTTTGAG